>CABHPH010144241.1:0-48833 GCA_902168325.1 Peromyscus nudipes | reverse complement strand
TGTATGTATGTATGTATGTATGTATGTGTATATGTATGTGTGTATGTATGTGTGTGTATATGTATGTGTGTGTATGTATGTATGTATGTGTGTGTATGTATGTATGTATGTATGTATGTACATATGAGGCTTCTTCTAAGACTAAATGAGAAGACGCAGTTTTCAATAGGATAGTCAGTGAAGTCTTTATTGAAAGAGGCTTTGTTTAAAAGCAAGCTGTGTGAGCTATGTGTGGTGAGGGAGAAAAGGAGTGGGAATGGTAGATGTGTCCGGAAGCAGGACATTCTAAGCATATGGAGAATCAGGGTCCTGCTTGAGAAATTATGAGACTGGTTTGGCTGGGCTATACCATGAGAACTGAAAATGAAGAAATGTGTGGAAAATGGGCTTGGAGGTGGGTATATCCTCTAAGGCCTTATCTACCACGGTGGTAAGGACATTCACCTTCCATTGAGAGTGAAATAAAATGTAGATAAATGATAGGCCTGTAAGCATGGCCTCCACTCCTGAACGGACTCTTCTCCAGCATGGTCAGTTAAAAACTGCAAGGGAGTCAAGTAAAGGCTTTGACTTTGTTTCTTTATTTCCACGATGCATGGTGCATGATAACAGTATATCAGCTTCAATAAATGGTTCATATTGTGTTCTATAAACCTCTCATACATTCTATCATTGCTTAACATTCCAAATCCTTCTAAATTTGTAACAAATATTCCAGAAACCAAACTGCATCACGTTTATCGAGCTTGTATGTGTTCTCAACGATGTACTATTGAGAAGGGGGTAAAGCTGGGGTCTTTGGGTACAGTGGAGGCCTTCTCACCTCAACAGATCAATAATAACTCAGGAGGCTATGGGGGAAGACAATCAGCCGTCACCAAGGACCTCTACTGGGTCAGTGGCTTCCAGGCCCTTTGTCTTGAGAACACAAAGAGTGAATTTCAGAGATGAGCTTTCCTGGAGAAAAGAACTCCAGAGAGAAGTGCAGCCCCTCACAGAAGAAGAGGTCCTAAGACTGGACAGCCACCACGGGACTAAACAGGGCTTTATTATGTTAAAACATGGGTTGACCTGGTCAGTCCAGTTGTCCCACCCCAGAGGTGTTCATGTTTATTTGTTTCTCCTTCATTTTCCATTACACATTCTTTAATTTCCCTTTTACGTGACTTCTGTTTGGTAATATCATGCATCCGGCTGAATGAACAGTCAAATAAATTGGGGCGGTACTGGCAATGGTGCCCTCTTTGAAGTTCAGTGTGAAAGCCAAGCAACTAAATAAGCCTGTGTATTGATTGCTTCAGAAACTAAGCTGCTAATGTAAAGGAAGGCAAATCTTGAGAAATTATCAGACAGCCTTTTCTTTCATGGTGCACTATTATCCTATGGATTATGCTATAATGCGAAAATCCATCTGCAAGCCACTGAACCACTGTGCTTCATAAGACACAAAATGATTATTTTGAATTATGTTCTGTATTAAGGGAAGGATAAAGACAAAACTGCTAAAATTTCTGTTCCGTCCACAAGCAACTGTTCTCTCTGCTAACAAAGGAACAAAGTAAGTTTGCACCAATGCGTTATAAATTCAGAAGGAGCACATATAACGATGCATGCCATGGGCTGGAGAGATCATGAGTTTAGTTGCAGCATCTATGTAACAAGCTTTGTGTGTGCCACGGGTGTTTAGCAGCTCTAGGAGATAGAGACAGGTAGATCCTGGGAGCTTGGGAATAGTCAGTCTAGCTAAAATGGCAAGCTCCAGGGTCAGCAAGAGACCGTCTTTCAAATAACTAATGTAGGAATGTGACTGAGGAATGCATTCCAGTTAATCTCTGGTCACTACAACCATTTACACAAGTGAGCACAGCGCTCACCAGACACACGCACCCGTTCACACACCACACACACACAGAAGTCAACAGCTGCACCCTACCTCTCTAGAATCTGTAAATAAGCCAAGTCTCTCTGCACAGAAGTTTCCAGAAGGGTACAGCTCTGAAACAGCAGTATGTGTAAGATCAATTTGTAAGCCTCCAAGCCAATCAAGGAAAACTTTGAAATGTGCACAATGTGCATTTTAAGCAAAACTTCTTTCTGTAGGTTTTATATATATATATATATATATATGTTTGTTTAATTTAATTAAATTTGAATTAAATTGGGCAAAGCTGCTTTCCTGATACAAAATATGAAGAGACTTGCTGAGTTTCTAACTTACTTTTATGGTTATTTTACGATAATTACTAGCTTTAATAATAAAATGTGGACAAGATCATAATTCGTTATTAGGCTAACATTTCTTCCCACTATGGGCATTTTTCAATAACTTTTTTTTTACCATGATACAGAGTGATGTATGTATTTGCAATACTCCTGAGTAATACATGCAAAAGGAGCTTGAAAAACTAAAAGCTGTCCACCTTTTTCCATTGAATTTGTCAACTGTGTTGATTCAGAAACACTCTTGAACCCAAATTACTGCCACTACTCTTTTGGAAAGAGGGTATTCATTTTCATGTGTCTCAAGGCTACATAAAAATGAGGAGACCCTCAGTTTTCATCCAAGTTTCATTTGCTCTGTGATGCAATCTTGGTCAAGTCATTAAACATTTTGAGGACCCAAATTCTTAGGGCTGAATAAATCAGTGGGGCCAGATCTCCCTAAAGAAGTTAGCAACAGTTGAACTTAAAGTGAGCATACATGTCTGTGGTGTGCTTTTAGTGTCTCTGTGTATTGAGTAGCGGCACAGAATGTGGGGGAGGGTGCGGAGCCACACACCATGCTGAGAAAGTGGGCAGCAGAACAGCCTATGATGCTGCTGACAACTCATTTGGTGTAGTTTTTAAAATCACTGCAGCCAACTGTAGTTTTGTGCATGGGCCATCTGGATCTACCAGATAACAGACAATTTAAGTTATTCTTACACACTTGTGAATAAGGGAATTCATTTTGGTCTGAGTGTAAAAGTTTAGAAAAACAAGCCATTGAGTAATCAAAAAAGAATACAAAACACAATAGTAACAAGAAACTTATAAGTGTGTGGCTGGAGTGTGAAGTAACTCTGAACGCTGCCAAAGTGTGGATGTCCAAAGGTTGCAATAGTAACAATTGGAAAAGAGGAAACAGGACACAGGGAAAGGCACCTAACTGTGATGGTTCCACCGGGATCAGTGTCAATGCCAGATGGTGGGTACCTGACTATCTTTTTAGAATACTCCCTGATAAGACAGTGTTTGAAATTTCACATTACTGGGATTTAAAAAAAAAAATACAACACGTTCCTGCAAAAACAAACAAAAAAATCCAAAAACAACAACAACAAAAAACATTCTTTTAAACATAAATTAGTGCTTAGTTTTTGTAACTAAAATACTTGGAAATTTGGGGATTTTTTTTTAATAATTAAACTGAGTAGAATTTAATCAAATTTGTTTCTTGATATACTAAACCAAAGTGTATACTATACAATCAAAAACATAGAGAATTCTGGATGGTTAGCTGGCAGAACACCCACCATCTAGATTCCTCTATCCTTCTCAGACATGCCATTTATCCAGTAAGAAAATCCTTAGAAGTCACAAGTTTATTTATCTGCCAATTTACTTAGTTTTTATTTAGTTCCAAACGTAAAGTTTGCATCCTCATAAAATAAAGCATCCACTGGAAAGGGCTCTCCACCTCTAGGTTGCTGATCTACTGTAAATTAAACTAGAAAATACAAGGTACCTTGGTTCATCCCTTTCCCTAAGATTACTCTGATCTGAAAGTATTTCTAGGGAAACCCACAATCTTGTTCCTATCTCCGAACACGCAGTCTTGTTTTAGCTGTTGCTTTGCCAGATACTAAGAACTTTTTGCTCAAATTGTTTTCATTCTGAGTGACAAATTAGTTACTTTGGAAACAGATTTTTATATTGACCAAGTATTTAAAAAACTAAACAAAAAGAAATTAGCACAGTGATGTCAAGGGATTGAGATTGTTTTGTTGGGAAGTGACCTGGAAAAAGTTACATTTGTTTTTAGACAATAAGCAAGCTAGTATTTTAATTCAAGGTTCCTATTAATTGTTTCAGAAACTCATAATAGTTTTAAGCATCATCATATTATTATGCATATTATTATGTAACAGGCACATATTTGCATAGGCTTGTTTAAGATACAAAAGATATCTTCCATTGAGTAGATTTACTTTTGTTTAAGGAGGTTTAAATGTCTCTATTCAAGTGTCTTTTGTATTTAAGTTTGTCTGAAGTGTTTAGGTGAGTTATTGTCTAAGTTGATAAGAGCTTATTTCCAAGCTGACAATGTAGCTGATGGGGACTATGTCAAAGAATGTATGTTCCTAACTTTTCTTTAACCATGGTAAATACATTGTCATTGGCCAAACACTTGACCTTTCTTTCCTACCTTCCCTTTCTTCCAGACCTCATTAAACAGAGTATTGTGATCACTTAATACTATTTGAATCAATAGATATGTACAATTATGCATTATGCTTAAAATTCGATGGTAAACCACTTCCTTCAGTTCCTTTAGAAATAAATTTAGGCCAATGTGAGGTCTGGCTATGAACATGCTTTCTTCTTCTTCTTCTTTTTCTTCTTCTTCTTCTCCTCCTCCTCCTCCTCCTCCTCCTCCTCCTCCTTCCTCCTCCTCCTCCTCCCCTTCCCCTCCCCCTCCCCTCCTCTTCCTTCTTTAAGGATTTAATTTTATGTATTTTATGTATATGAGTACTCTGCCTACATATATGTCTGTACTCCAGAAGAGAGCATTGGATCCCATAACAGATGGTTGTGAGACACCATGTGGTTGCTGGGAATTGAACTCAGGACATCTGGAAGAGCAGCCAGTGCTCTTAACTGCTGAGTCATCTCTCCAGCCCCAAATGTGCTTTCTTCAATGACAGATTTATACAGGCCAATTAAAATTAAAGGTTGGGGATATATCTCCTTGGTAGAACATTTTTCTTGAGTGTGTGAATTTCTTGATTCCATCCCTAGCATAGATAGGAGGAAGGAAAGAAAAAATGGGGTGAAGTAACAGAGGGAAAGTCACTTTAAAATGCCAATAATGGCCCATTTAGGGCTAAAGACTCATAGTCACTTATTTTCAGCACTTACCAGTTCTAAGTCTATGCATAGATTTCTGTAACAGAGAACAACTGGCAGCTGATAATAGCTATGATAGAAAGATCCTTTCTTCTTTGGAGGTATGGCCATTGGTAGCTTGCCCATGCTTCTGTGGATGGCCCCACAAAAGCACACACACTTGCAGCACTAATTACATTTAGTGGGTTATTATAATGAAGAGGACATGAAGTTAAAAGGAAGATGTATGAAAGCAGATTTGGGGGGAGTTAGAAGGAGCAAATGAGAATATGATCATATTTTATTGCATCAATGTATGAAATTTTCAAAGATAAAATAAAACAGTGATGATTATTTCACATTTTGAAGTACAATTACTGAATGATGATCAATTGTTTTATTTCTTCTGTTATATTACAAAAACACAAAGATAGTACTTAAAAATGTGATTAAGATTCACTCCTTTAGGAGATTAAAAATGACCAGTTGAATGATTATCTCTCTGAAAGGAAATTCTATGCTAGGACAATGGGAGACATCTGTTGTATCTTAAATTTTATTTAAAATGTTTGGGCCAATCATTGTCTCAACTGGCAGGTGGTTCCTTACAAGCATTTATCAAAAAAGACACTATTAGAGAATATATGCTTCTCCTAAGTTTGGGCTGAGCAGAAATGATGATATGATACATGAGTTAGGAAACAAATAAGATGGAATTACCAGTAAATCCACCTAATTCTATTGTAAGATCTCTGTACTTGCAAACCTTTGCAAGACATGCTGTTCACGGTGTGGTTTTTGAGATAAACAAATGAGTGGGCTTCTCAAGCAGAGAAATGCCCAGATGAATTTTTAAAAATCATTTCAATAAATACCTGCAGATAAATCCAACATTATTTCCTTAAGTTTTTTTTTTTTAATGTGTTTCTTGGTGCTACCATTATATTTGTAAAATACAGTGTATGCACAAATCTGATAATCCCACTCCTTATCAAATATTCTATCTGACATAACACTAAAAATGAACACAAAAGAACATTTGTCTTTGAGAATACCTGTATAGGAATCCTGACTTAAGTAGACATCCAATTGAAAAAATTGTTTTTCTTCCTAGGATTATGAAAACATAGAGTTCATGTCTAAAAATGGAATTTAGTTTGTAAATTTCCAAGGTTAATCTGAAAGGATTCAGCCTTGCAAGGAATGTTCTCTTATCTGTGTGTTCATTTCTAAATGGTTGTCACTACCTCCAAAGAACTCTTTTTTTTTAAATAAATAAATTTATGTATTTATTTATTTTAATTGTACTCCTTAAATCATTAATATTTCACCTAATAGAAACAGTCAATTTTTCTTATTTGTTATTAATTCATCACCTAATGTAGAAAAAAAATTAACCTCAGTTGAAAAACCTTCAGTAAAAACTTCCAGCTGTCCTTTGGAATGATGGAGAGGGAATTAATATTATGGTGAAGTCACTGTACTGTGACTAGGAGACCCACACCCAGTCTAAAGAGGAGACAAAGTCAGTAGGCACTACTGCCTTCAAGGCTGTGGAAGAGAAGTCCTAATTTTGTTTTCTTGCCACTACATATTCTGTTGGGCAGCAGCTCCAGTTCCCATCAGCCATACTCCTCATTGTGAAAACCTGTCACAGCTTGCAGCATTTTGAAAGGAGATAAGTCTGTCACAAATGTTATTAAAGAACATTTTTAAATTAGTCACGTGACTTCTTCGTAGCTTAATCTCAAATTATGGATTATTTCTAAGATATGGAGAATATTTATCAGATGCACACTTTATTTGTTCATTGTGCCATCTAAACATGCTGATATATACTTATTTCTGATGTGTGTTACATTCAAGGTAAACTATTAGAGATTTTCTTTCTCAGAGGTTAGAAAGAACTAAGCAGGTGTTTTGAAGAAGTCTGACTGTGTATTTGCCACCCACTAATTTACACTGAGCGCCGTTTGGGGAAGTCAATTGTTCTTTGACTCCAAAGTAAACTAGTGGTAGATTTTTTACATCACAAGAATTTATGTTTTCTTATCTCTTTTGTTGTTTTAATCAATTATTTTCTACATTTATTTACTGCAGGAAAATTCTAGGTTGCTTTTCTTTCCTCACAACTTAATAAGTTTAGTATCTCAATGACAATTTTGTGCATTCAGCCTTCCTAGCACTGGGATTACACACATAAGCCAAAGCATACCATCATGACTTTCTCATGTGAGCTTTCTCATGTGAGCTCTGGAGAGACCGGATGTAAGTCCTCATATTTGCTCATCAAGCTGGTCCTCAACTCACCTACCTCCCAACCCCCAATAAACACTTTCAAAAATATATTGGCAAAGTTTATGGTCTTATTTACCAATTAAAAGCATATATTTAGAATTTGTTTACAGGAAAGAAAGCCATACTTTTCCTCAAATTCCAGACATTTATTTCAGAAAATAAGTCTTCCGTACTGTGTCATGTGCACAAGACAGGTCACTGAGGAGCTTCCAAAGAAAAGCAGCAGGTGGACAGATGGATTCTAATGCCTGCCCTCTAGTGGGAACAACTTTGGTTTTCTTCTTTTTCAAGTTTTGGTGGTTTGAATGAGATGTCCCATCATCTCAGTCATTTGAGTAACTGATCCCCAGTTGGTAGCACTCTCTGGGTATCTTTAGGAGGTATAGGTCACTGGAGATGAACTTTGAGGTTCAGTGATTTGAACCATACCCAGTTTGCTCTCGGTGCCTTGAAATTGTGGTTTAAGGTGTGAATTCTCAGCTTGCTGTTCCATGCCTGCCTCCTACCACACAGCCCTGCTGAGATGAAAGGAGTCCTCTGGAACTAAAAGCCCAAATAAATCCTTCCTTCTACAAGTTGCTTTTGTCAATGGCTTTCACGGAAATATGACCAGGACACAAGTGCAAAATCCTTCACTATCTCCAATAAACATCTTGGTGAATGAACATAAATTCTGTTCCTTCTTACACTATTACTTAAAACATTAAGATCTTCAAAATTTTTGCTTTGTTACTAAAATGAGCATCAAGTTCCAAACCCAAATAGCGGGTGCATAAAATCAATCTTCCTTTTCTAGGAGTTTGATGTAAATGTTGATAAACCGCAAGCCACACCTCAAAAGCATGTACTTCTCTATGGTTCCAACTGTTTCCTCTCCTCTAAATGGCCTAGCATCTCACACTGATGTAGAATGAGAGGAAATTAACCAAACAGAACTCTCTTGTGTACAAGCAAGAGGAGCTGGCTATGGACTAGGAATCCTACAGCAAAAAGACTGCAGGAAGGAGAGCAGGGAAGAAATAGCAAACTAACGTAAAGAAATGAAGGATGAAGGAAAAGCTTGAACATGCCTGATCATCTCTGGCTATAAAGACCTAAGTGCATTTGAGTTAACTGAAGCCCTGTCATCTAAATTCATTTTCTTTTTTATTTTTATTAATTAAACATTTTCATTTATTTTATGTTCTGATCAAGGTTTCCCTCCTCTCCTCTCCTCCCATCCCCCCACCTCCTCTCTACTCCTTCCATCCACTTCTCTTCTGTTTCTGTTCAGAAAGGATGGAAGTCAGTTCACTTCCTTAAAATCAAATATTGTACTTGAATTTATGTGAGAACTCTGTCTTACACAAGTGGACTCATCAAGGAGATGTGAAGTTATGAAGATAATCATAGTCTCACTTTTGATGCACACATAAGCAGTTGTGAGATAAACCTTAAATATACTCACTCATTTTATTTTTTTAAGGAAGTGATGTTTGAAAAATCACTGGGCTCTAGAAAAGAAATAAATTTATTTCGGCAGCTAGTAGAATGATAGAATTCAATATTTTCAAAAATCCTTTACTTAAGGCAAAAACTACTAAAATGATGGCAGAGAGTCTGAAACTTAATTATCAGCAGCCTAATTTGCCTGTCTGTGATATATGCATCACCTAATGTCAACCGATGCCAACACAAATTATGGGCATGCAAGAAAAACTAATTGTTCCACATTATTTTACAGCTATTATTGATTGCCATGGCCTTTGCAAACGAAGACAGAAATAGAAAGTATAATCATTCTTGAGGATGAGTCTAACAGTTCCTAGAGAGAGGGGAGAGGAGGCTTCAGAATATTTTCTTAATAAAACATTAAAATCACAAGGTGCACTTAAAGAGGTTTAAATGAACACAAATAAAATCTGACTAAACCTTCACATGTGATCTTTGATAGGATATACTATGTTTTAAGAAGAAGCATCTGAAATTTGAAAACTGTATTTCATTCTTCCTTGACTCAGAGGGTCATCCTTTAGTCACAAATAGCTTAAAGACAAAGTAAAAGCTAAGATAGGCTTACTGAATATGCACATGCACACAAACACAGCAGGGTAAGGGGAGGGACAGAGACAGAGATTATGAATGAGAATTGTCCTCCTGGCTTATGTGATAAAAATTGTGTTTTAAATGAGCTGAAATGCCACTTGAAAAGGGTTTGATTTGGTACTTAGTGATATTACACTTCACTCTACACAGATAAGTCAGAAGTCTGTACCACACACTAAAGCAGGAGCAAAAGCAAAGAAACATGAAGAGCCATGCCATGAAAGCTATCTGTCATCAACTTTGCATCTGTCTTAAGCCCCAAAGCTACCCTAGCCTTTCATTCTAAGCAGACACCCTCCTAAAATTCACTCCAATTTAAATGTCTCACTGAATCTCCTTTCCAACGAATAAGTATATTCAAGAGGAAGCTCCCATGTTCTGGTGAGGTGGTAGGTAGGTGAAGTAACTTCTGCCATGCTGGATGACCTGAGCTCAGTCCCTGGAATTCACAGGGTAGATAGAGAAAGAGAACTTATTCCTGCAAGTTGTTCTCTGGCCTGTACATGCATGCCATGGCACAAGTGCTTCCCAACAATGCACACACGTATTTTAGAAAGTAACCAGACATTATAAAGTTCATGATATTTAAATATAGGAGTGCAGAGAATAGCATGATTCCCTGCTAATAAAATGAATATGAAAATAATCCAGGGGCTTGGAACAAATGAAAAGAGGCAAAAACACAGTTTTCTCTTTGGGATTCAAGTATGACAGTTGATCCAGAAGTGGCAGAAATCTGCCTGGGTCTGGTCTGTGTATCATCGAGTAATACAATTTCCCGGGAAAGCTCTGGCTTGGCCTTCTGTGGGTTCTCATGCAGCCTCAGCTAAGGAAGAAGGAATATTTATGTTTTGACATCTTTCAAAATGCACCTAAATGGTTTCCTGTGGTATTTTTTAAACAGCTACTTTTAAAGCAACAGTTACTTCTGAGAAATGAGGAACTCAAGCTTTCTAAAATCTGACGAAAGGTGGGATGTTATATAGAAACAGGAAGGTCTACTTAAGAATATCAACTGAACCTTCTTTGTAGTGAAGAAGTCATAATAATAACAGAGCCAGTCAAGAAAGTATTATGACTAACATTGCTGCAAACGGTAGAAACAAGATGTATTTTTAAAGTCTTAAATCAGCTCAGATACCATTCCCAAACACTTAACGAGCACTGTCGACCGGTCTCCACCTTTGCGTTTTTTATTTTCCTCACCACCTTCTGTGTCACCTACCAATCACACCCTTTGTGTGATGTAGCCCGAATCTCAAAAGGTCTTATTAATAAAAACAAACCTGGAGCCAGTTATGGGGTGAATGCTGGAATATCAGAGAAGCAGAACAAGCCACAGCCACCTCGCCTCACCAGTTCCTCAGCTGATCCTGTTTCCTCAGACTGGAAGCCTCTGAGTCCTCATCCAAATGAATCTCAGCTGAACTGTTGCTAAAAGCCTAAAAGCTTAACCAGCTCTAGTTCCTGGTCCTCACGCCTTATATACCTTTCTGCCTCCTGCCAACTTTTCCTGGGATTAAAGGCGTGTGTCACCAAGCCTGACTGTGTCCAGTGTGGCTTTGAACTCACAGAGATCCAGATGGATCTCTGCCTTCAGAATGCTAGGATTAAAGGTGTGTGTGCCGCCATTTTCTGGCTGCCGTATCTAGTGGCTATTCTGTTCTCTGACCCCAGATAAGTTTATTAGGGTGCACAATATTTCGGGGAGCACAATATCACCACAGTGTAACATCCATTTCCTCTCAGAAAAATGTGAGTACAGGACTGTGGAACACGAATGGCAGGGAGGACACCTGTCTCACAAACCCTTAGTCAAGGAGGAAGGCTTCAGAACACAGCAGAGGTGTGTGCATCTGTACAACCCTTTGGTGGACAGAACCTAACTGAGAAGTTTGTGTTGGGTTCCTACTGCTGCTGTAGCATATTGCCACAAAACGTGTGGCTGACAGACAGTGGCTTTGGTAACAGCTCTGGATGTCAGAGATCCCAGATGAATCCTTCAGGGCTTCCTGAAGGGATGCTAAGGGCCGCTTCCTTATTGATGCTCCAAGGAAGAACCTTTCTCTTTGAGGCTTCGAGCTCAAAGGGCAACTCACATTCTTTATTTTTTTTCCTGTGGCTCCTTTTCATATTGCCTTATCCCTCTCTGTCTCCACTGTCATGGCATCTATTAATTTCATCTTCTCATCCCCTTGTATAAGTGTCCAAATAGATATTCAAATATAATCTTTCCATCTCAACATATTTATTCATATGTGTAAAGGCCCCTTGTTATGTGAGATAAACTAGTTAACTTTCTGAGGATTAGGAAATGGACACTTTGGAAAGGCATTAGCCTGTTTACTATGGGGTCCTATTAGTACCTCACTCCAAGGGCCACTGTCATAGTTATCTTCAGCTGACAGTATGCCACAAACCTAGGGACCTCAGCTGAGGAACTGCCTCCATCATATTGCTCCTGAGCATGTCTTTGAGGCCTTTTTCTTGGTCATTAATTGGTGTAAATGGGGCCAAGCTACTGTGGACAGTGCCATCCCTAGGTAGGGCATCTAAGTTCTATAAGATAAGTGGCTAAGCAAGCCAGTAAACTGTGTTCCTCCCTGGTCTTTGCTTCATTTCCTGCTTCCTAGTTCCTTGGCTTCCCTCATTGATGAATTATAACATGTAAAGTGAAATAAACCCTCTCCTCCCCAAATTTGTTGCGGCCACTGTTTCGTCACATTGACAGAAAGCAAGCAAACTGGAATACCACTTCTAATCAATGAAAACAAAAATAGTGACCCTTGGAGAAGCACAAAAAATATTTTCTTGATCATTTATTTACATTACCCCAGATTTCTTCTTTAAATTCTAAATAATATGTCAATTACACTTCAATACCACACACTTGGTAAATATGAATTATCAATTTGGTAATATAAAAGAACCCTGCCTATAAATGGAAAATACTGATTTTCTGAGCAGCATAGTGAAGTTTGATATGCTTCTACTTAGTTAACACCCACCCAATTAGAAACATGATATATGATATCACAACAGGAATTTCCATGCACAGTAAATAGTGAGCCAACCTTCTGAAATGCTTGTTTCTTGTAACTCAACTTTACTATAAGAGGGAAATTTGAAAACCATAAAGTTCAAATCCTGGGTTGTTTGAATGTCTAATTGAGAAAGCAAACTATCTGTTTTTGAAACATGTGGGAGGAAGTAATCAAATGATCTTGAGAAAAAAAAATGGTTAAGAGGCCGCAATGTTTGTCTCCTGCAGGAAGTAGAGTGTGAGCCTGTAGATAGCCCTGGACTTGGGGAATTTTATCTCTTTCTCCCTCCCAGATTGTAGATAGTTTGGCATGAAAGGCACATAGCATTTCATAGGGTTTAACAAGCTGGAGAATTACTTTGAAATCCAATACTGTAATAATAACCTCCAAATTAATATTTTCATGCAGATAAATTGCGCTTCAAAAAAATGTAATCTTCTTGCTCATAAAGTGACATAATAAACGAGAATTCCATGAAAGCCTCCCAGGAAATGCTACATCCAGTCCACTTCCCGAGTGTTTGCTCTTTGTGCTTAGCTATTAAGAGTTTAATTTAAAATGTGTGAATAAACTGTGCTTGATTGTAGACAAGCAAAGAAAGTAAATTTTTCTCTCTCACTTTCACTCCCCTCTCCCCCTTCTTCTTTCCCTCCCCCTCCATCTTCCCCCCTCCCTCCTCAGAGAGCTAATGCTTTATTATCTTTCCCCCCATCATGCAGCTACAAATTTAGTAAGTTAGGTTTGAATTTGGGCTGGGCAAACCCTAACTGTTTTGGTAGCTGATGTACTGTGTTAATCATCTCTATGGTCTCCACTGCTGTGTGACTTCTACTTAGCTGGGGCTTGTAACTGTCATTCAGGAATAGGTGTTTGATAGAAGCCATTAAACAGCCATCAAGGCATTAAACAGCTACACATGAGGGAGTCTACCACAAGTGCTACCATGAATTGGTTGCTGAGAGCCCTTAAGCCTTACAGCAGGTGTGATACTACTTCGAGTTAGTCTTGGGAGCAGGGAGTTGACAACAATGTCCAAAGGACTGGAGCAGAAAGAGCATGCAGCTTGAGTGTGAAGGACAGATGCTGCCTGCCCCATCTCCCATATGTAATATTTCCAACACATTAACGGAGCTCTGGAGTTCATGGTGTGTTGAGTGACAGGAATAGACCATGAAAGTAGTAATGTCTTGCCACTTTTAAATGTAGATGAATAACCTCTTGTCAAGGCAGAGAAGCCTTTCTTATCCTATAAAAATTCTGTGTATGACTAACAAGACACCTGGGCCATCATACCTGTTCTAGTCAATTTCTAATTTAGCTGTTTAACTACCTGTGGCACCTAAGCTTTGGAAATGGGCACTTTCAAAAATGATTAAAACTGTAATAGATTAATATGCAAATGCACCCATCTCATTTGCATACTGAATGTAGTAGGCAAACATGATACATCAATTTTGAGCTACTCCTGATATTCCTACATCAATGATCAGACTTCTTTGATTTCCCTTTATACAGAAAACATGTAAATTAGCTTATGTCACACACAGTAGAGGGAGAGCCTGGGCATGGCAAGATGACAAGAAACTGCCATGGTGAGTGATTTGAGTCCCAGCAACTTGTTATGATAATAGATTACATTCTATTATATCACTGGGTTTGGCTGTGATGCTATTTCACAGCAAAAGATTAAAGATACATCACAATGCCAGAAACTTTATGAATGGTCTCTCTTACATTCTTTCCACAATTAAAATTAGTACTCAGGAACAGTAATAAACAATTCTGGGAAAACTTAGAGTCACTCCAATAAAGAATGTACAGTTTTTATTTTTCAGTATTTCCTTCCATTGTCGAGCCAATAGGCTCTTATTGTTTACTTTTGGTATGTTAGTACTAAGCCCTCAATGAGCACTTTAGAGCAGATGATGACCTTGTCCTCTAAGTCCTGACAATCAAATTGATCACACAGAGACAATGGAAGAGAATACAAAATCTTACATAGCATTTCTAATTTCTGTGCTGTTACAGAAAAAGAAACAGATCAGTTGTGGGTAGAATTATACAGGACAATTTCGCTTTCAATTCATGGATTTAAAGCTTTCTTAAGGAGGAAACAAACGGACACACATTTAGTTAGACTATCAACTCATGGAGGAAGAAAATAATTTTGTTTTACAGGCACAGGTGGGGCAATTTCTTAAGCTTCCTCATTCTCATGCCCTAAGCAGTTGGCATTTACTTATTGCCCTTCTTATTCAGTCCTCTCAGTGATCCTGTAGAGTTGATGTTATTATCTCCATTTTGTAGATGAGGAGATGAAAATTTGGAAGTGGTTATATCAAGTCACACAACTTAGAGAAAGGACAGCTTTAACTCAGCAGCAGCCACGCACACTCATGAGGGTATGCCTGTGCTTCCCCTGTGGTGCTTGTTCTGGGAACCAGAGGTAGTTGTGGGTTGAGACTTCTGTTCTCAGGAAAGAGAGTTTGCAACATCCGGGTAAGGATAAAGGCAGGCGGGTGGTAAAGACAGCTCTGAGAGTTCATCTCATGTTAGTCCCTGGGCCTGGGGGCTTGTCAAGAGAGATCTGTTTTCTTATCACTTGCCTCCTTTGGAGTTGTCAAGGATTTCAAGATCAAAATTCTCCTCCATGTCTTGGGAAATATTCAATCAAGCTTTCCTTTGGGAGAACAAAAGACTAAGACTGTTGGTCCCCAAGCTGCTTACCTAATTCTTCTTCCTAGAAAACTAGGTCAAGTAGGAGATGCATGGGTGGGGCTGGGAAGGCAGACTACCTGAGCCAAGGGGGTTGAAACAGAGGAGGAAAAAATGTAAGGAGGCATGGTGCTGGAGTCCAGGGAGAAGGGACTTGATACACTACATTGAGTGAAAAATTGGAACAGAAGGCTGCTTCAGCCCCCAGGTGTCATATTTATCTCAGTTTTCAATACAGGTATTTATTAAACAAATATCTGCTAGGTGCCTAGTATGGCAAGTAGATTAAGAGCTACAACCATGACATAGACTGACTTCATTGAGTGTTAGGAGATCACACAACCTAGTTAATTCTATAGCCAGGCAGGCATGGTTTATAGCTGGGTTAGGGACTGATGAGGTGTTTCTGACTTCAGAAGAGAAAGACTTCTGGAGGAAAAAGCAAGTGCAGGGGCAAGACAAAGAACAAAGGATTTTCCAAGGATACTTGAAATACCTGTGATCAGCGTTGCACATTCAGAGATGGTAGAAAAACCTTGAACATTAGAAGACTGAAAGGTGCAAAGACTGAACACGCAGTATAGGCATGGAACAAGCTTGATTACACGGGCTTGTCTAGAGACCGGAGACACACAACTGTTTTCTCAGATAGTGTAGTAACTGGTGTAGCTTTGCCCGGTACTCTGCCTGTGTGCTACCTTCACAGCGGCTGGTGCAGATCTCACCAGTTACAGGGAACCTATAATGCTATCCTAGTCAACTCCCCTGATCCGCTTGTCGCCCACTGTTCCTGTCAATCAGATTGGGTGGGACCCCTCTTTATTTTTATTTTTTTTTAAATTCAGTCATCCAGGAACTAGAAACACACAGGGAGTCCAGCAGTTAATTCAAGTGACCTCATATTTTCAAGGCTGTGAGAGACATAGTCCATGTTTGTAAAGGCATGAGATTCCTTTTCACGGCTCTCTCTTCCACCAGTTTGTGCATGGATTCAGTCCCCTCTTACCTACAAGCACAATTTAACCCCCTTTAAAGTTTATGGGGGGAAATGTCCTATTGTTTCTGAGTGATGGTAAATTTCTTAAAGTGATAGAAATGGTGTCCTTGCAATTCCATTGCCTTCCAGATTCCCCCACAGGGAACAGTTTTCTCACTACTGAACTCTAGACAGGAAACCTGACGCCGAACTACTTCAGTTTCTTAGTGAATCAGGCCTCCGGAGGAAAAGAAACACACTAGAAGGAGTTTGTCTTCTCTAAATCAGGCTTGGCTCAAGGGGGGAGGACAGGAACAAGTTGGGGTACACACTGCCTCCCAGCTTTAATTTCATATAAACAAATTTGCTCGTGGCTTAACAAAAAAGAATTTCTTTATTGTGTTCAAGCATATAGATAAAACATACAGTGTGGAAATATTGAATAATTTAAAATATGGTTGTATTGATAAAGATACTAACATGGGAAGCCAACAGAGGCAAAACAGGGATCTGAGTCAGCCAGGAAGACATAAAGAACTTTTCAGAAACTGTGTTGTGAGCATCACACACATTGTACATCAAATATATAGAAATATAGAAAAGTTTTAATATAATCTAGTGCCCTTTGTTGTAGCTAGTTATAATGGATCAGTTCCCTTTCTGTTTCTTCTTTAATTTCACTGCAGTAACATGCTCGAGTGAACTCAGACATGGTACATTTAACCAATTTGGCACTATGCCTTAGGTTTATTAAACAAACAAAGATTTGATGGGCTGTCTCTAAACTCTAGCCCCACAGATAATTCTGCAGCTGCAAATACTGTCCCTAAGGTGATTTCTCACTCAGCTGCTGTTGGGACTTACACACCAGGTAAAAGAATCGACACACTTAAGTATATTATCCAAGTACATCAGTCGTACAATGGGCTTCTTATGATTTTTTTGTGCAAGTATGCATGTACTTGGACCATGAGCAATCCCACCCTACATAGTCTTTTCTTCGAACCTTGCCCCATATCGTCTCCATTCTCCTTTCGTTGTTCTAAATGTCTGGGTTCTGCATGGGAGAACTGTGGGATTTATCTTCCTGAGTCTGACTGGTCCACCAACCACATGGGACCAGGGCTTGTTCCACAGATTTCACTCCACATTTTAACTTGTGTTTGATTTCTTCCCACCTTGCAACCTCCGCAGGATTAAGACATTTCCTGTCTGGGTTATTGCATATTCTTCCATGCAGTCTTCATAACTGGGATTAAACACATTGCAAAGTTAGGAAATAAGTGAATGATTTACTTTATATGTTTCCCAATAAACAGACAAAAATATTCTCTTTAATGATTTATCTAGATTTTCCTTCTAAAATCCTTGCCCAGGGTGGGGTACAAATAAATTTATAATAAACATAACTCAAATAAGTCAGTATTCATAATAAAGTATACTTCAAATGCAAATGTATACTTTTGAGCTTCTAGATTGAAAATTTAGTTTCATTCCTAATGTGGAATTTTTAATGTTAAAAGCCGGGCGTTGGTGGTGCACGCCTTTAATCCCAGCACTCGGGAGGCAGAGCCAGGTGGATCTCTGTGAGTTCAAGGCCAGCCTGGGCTACCAAGTGAGCTCCAGGAAAGGCGCAAAGCTATACAGAGAAACCCTGTCTCGAAAAACCAAAAACCAAAAAAAAAAAAAAAAAAGGGTTAGGCTTCAATTGTTTTCTCCCAAAATCCATTCTGGCAGATGATATCTAATTTTTTATACATTTTCTATTAAAGGAGAAAATTGTCTTTTGATCTGTCTTTCTACTATGTATAACTCACAATCCTATATGCTAAGGAAACAAAGTATTTCAAGGCTCATGTCTTTAGAAATTCACATGGGTCAAAAACAGTCTGAGGTAGTTCGAATGAGGAATAAGTAACATCAGGGCTGGACGTTGCATAACTCTCCAGTGAGGTATGTGTGTTATTCACTGATATCAGGACTGCTGCCATAATACGGGTGCAACAGAACATTTGATTATTACAATGAACGTGCTTTAAAACCCATGAACACCATCTCATTGTTTGACTAGTGTAATAGCCCATTGCGTTTTCTTGGAAAATTATGAAGGTGATACACACTATAAAGCATGTAAAATAAAATGAAAGACACGAGAATCACACCAACAATATTTACTGTGCATGCGACTTGTAAGCAATTTTGATAATCACTGATTTGAAATAAGCCTATGTAAACTTTGACTCAGGACAAAAACCTAGCCAGAGTTTTTTTCTTTTTTTTTTTCCTTTCTAAAATAGACAGAAGATTGTATGTGATAAATGATTTTGGAGAGATCTAAGCTTTCAATGTTTTTTTATATCCTTACATTGGATGACTACAATGCACAGGGATTATGAATGGAAAACAAATTGAATACACAACTGAATTAATATGCTGGACCCTGAAATGCCTTCTAGTTGTGGATAATTATCACTGGTTCCTATACCCTCCTAACTGTTTTTTTTTCTGATCTTCTTATTTAAATTGGCCAAAGATGCACATTTAATAAAATTTTTTTTTTTATCTATAAGTCCTTTGGTCTTTACAATGCTCTGTAGTGCTGGATGGCTTTCCATTTTTCTCATGAAGAAATCGATGCACAGTAGGATAAGACAATCTACTAGACACAGCAGCCGTTTTAAGGCGTCTCTGAATCTATCACACTTGTGAAATGGATGCTGCCTATACAAATAAACCCTATGATGTCCAGAGCTTTCTGGAGCACGGATGGATTGATGAGCCAGCCCATGCAATGATGGTGGACGTCTCCTCTGAGGGGCCCTGTGAGCACATTCATGTGCTTGTATTCTGCGCTTCTCTAATCCAGCTTTGTCTATGGCTCCTGGAATTACACTGGGTCAGTCTGCTTCTGTGAGTCCACCCTTCCTCTGTCTCCACAGACATGGATTTCCTCTTCACGTTCCTCTTTAGTATAGTTATTAAATATAAACTGTTGTAGATTCCACAGTTGACAAAGAAGGGAGAGAGGGAGCCAACCGCCCTCTTGCGAGCTTTACCATTTACCTCCCAATGAGGCTGCTGCCCACCACCAGCTCTGAGAGGAAAGCCTTTCACCTGCTGTCAGCTGCACTTCAGGAGCACCACCCACAAGGAATGACCCCCCGCCCCCAAGTATGTGCAGCTGTTTTCTGTGCAGAAAGTTCCAAGGAGCCTGTGCGGAGCCAACCCTGGTGCTGTGTTTATCTTCTTTCAGCCTCACAGAGCTGCTTTTCCTCACATGTTGCCTCATCTCCCTAGCCTTCCATCTTAATTTACCAGGAAGCCTTGAGCTCAAGCAACTTATCCAAAGTCACACATGAGTGGCTTACCAGAATTCATAGCCCAGAACTGTCATGCTTCCTAAATCCTTTATTATGAGCATTATAACATACCATCCTCCAGGTCTCAGCATTAACATCATGTAAATTTATTCTCCAGCATGATTCATTAAAATGAAAATGGGCCATTTTCTCTGATTCTCCAAGTACTTCAGAAGCAGCATCACATCCTGAATACAGATTTCATTCCTCAGAAGGAGACAAGAAAAGAAGCTAAACCTTTACTTGTATTGGATGATGGTTCAACCTAAAAGAGCTTTTGCTTCTGTTTTCACTTTAAAATATTTAAAGGAGACCCAGGCAGGATTAAGGTTCAGAATAGCTGCGGTTGCGTTTTTTAGCATCCTATAAAGCAACACAGGTAAAAAGGGCCTGGATACAGTAGCAGAAACCTGGTAAACTCCTCCAGATAAAGAGTTAATATAAAACTAAATAAACAGTCAAGGCGTGTTAGGTGCACACTCACTTTTTAAAATACCTTTTGTCATCATGATACATGTAAGTATCCATTCCCTTTATAGGTGGTGTCTCATTTTCTGATTAAATAATGTATTAAAATGGCAATACAACAACCACACACACACACACACACACACGAATCAATAAGACGTTGTGTTTATGATTATAGTTAAGAGATAAACGGGGAAAATTAAAGTGAAGGAGTTATAAACTGTGCCTTGGTCTTTTTCTTCTTTCTCAGTGAAAGTCCCCCTGCTGTGGCCCTTGCTTTTACAGCTATGGAACTTCACTTTTGGGTGCTTGCCTTAACAAACATCTTCAGGGAAATTGCTGTGTAGACATGCTCTGCCAAGTGCAGAGCATCAGGGTTGGCATTCCGTGTGGTTACTGTTCTCATCTGATTACGGAATAGGCCGTGTACTGAAATAAGTCTGTAGACAGGCTAAACTGTGTGTCAGTGGGATAGGAAAGTAACTGCCGACTAACGGGCACCACAGGAAATTTCACTCTCACTTAAATAAGACATTCATGTCAGTGAAGTGTGGAATCTTCTAGATCCGAGGAGAGGTGTGGAAGGAGGTGACAGTGGACGCCTGTGCAAACCCTGCCTGCCTGTCCCACTCTCACCAACATAACCTTCCTTACACATGACTTGCTCTGTGCGTGCAAATGGGATGAGAATCGCCACCGCACTTGGTTCCTTCATTAAGTTAAAAAAAATGTGCAAATCTAACCAATCAAGACACTAGTGCACAGAAGGTACAGTTCAGGACAGCGATGCTCAGACAGCGGTCGTCTTGAGAACGGTGCTTAAACCACTTAGGCCAGTGCCCGGCATAGAGAAAGCCTCGCATGAATGAATGAGTTTCTTTTACTAAGCTCTCCTTTATCTTTTTTTTTTACTTTTATTTATTTATTTGGAGTGTGTGTGTGTGTGTGTGTGTGTGTGTGTGTGTGTGTGTGTGTTTGCCACAGAGCCGCATGTATGAAGGTCAGAAGACAACTAACAAGGATTGGCTTCCACCAGTGATTGGCTCAGGTCCTCAGGCTTGGGAGCCATTTCGTAGCCCCCACACCCTTTAACTCTTTAGTTGCTTGGGACGAACTTTAAATCAAAATTAAGCCCTCTAAGTTTATAAGCAGGATAATAGATAGTCCAGATACAAATATTCACATTTTAGTAAATGAAATGTGAAACATAGACACACAATGAGGGAGCTCATGAAGCAGTGTGTATTCTGGACTGGGATGTGAGTCTTGATCTCGTAATGACCCCTTGTGCTTGAAAACGGATCTCGAACATCGTGGTACTGCACATGGTGGACCACTGTGTGGAACTTCTCTAGCTCTTGACTTTGAAATAACTTTTCTCCATATGCAAGCCAAGTTAATATAGCAGGGAAGTTCAGCCCAGTTCACTTCATCAAGCATTTGTAACTGCTAAATGCCAGAAATGGACATTTTTTTCCCTGATCAACATCTGCATTCCCTTTCCAGAAGAGAATGCCAATATTGTCACTGTCCATCTTGCTATTTTCTACATAAACAGACATCTTTGGAGGTTTAGTTCTACCTTTTTGGAGATCTGTACTCCAGCCTTTCCTAAAACTACATATACTGAATTGCTCTCCTGATCCCAGACTGCGGGTCACCGTGGGAAATGAACTTGCAGCATGATG
This sequence comes from Peromyscus nudipes, assembly GCA_902168325.1. Classification (NCBI taxonomy): domain Eukaryota; kingdom Metazoa; phylum Chordata; class Mammalia; order Rodentia; family Cricetidae; genus Peromyscus; species Peromyscus nudipes. The sequence continues at coordinate 27,112 of CABHPH010144241.1, read as the reverse complement.
GGAAGGAGGCATCGATGTTAATTAACCACCGGATAAAAAAGCAACACTAACCACAACCAGTTTTGCCTTCTTTCACATCTCTGAGGTGGATTCAGTTGCATGTAAATGTGGAATTCAGCAAACAATGTCTCTATCAAAGTATTGTGTGTCCTTAAAGAAAACATTCTAGGGGCCAGTGGGAAAAGGTGCTTACTGTCAATCCTGATGACCTGAATGTGAGTCCCAGACTCCACACTGTGGAAACATAAAACCAATTTCCAGAGGTTCACCAGTGCCCTCCACATACTTGCCCTGGGTTGTATTTATCATACACACACACACACACACACACACACACACACACACACACACATCCTTGCACACACACAAAGTAAATTAAAAGAAAAGCTTTTAAACAAGAATAACAAAAAACAAAACTCTAAACAGTCTAGGTGTACAGAACACCACCAAAATCAGAGAAACATGCAGAGAAGCTGTCTAAGATTTCATTCAGAAAGATAAAATCACTATTCCAAAAATTTCTTTAGCATGGACATGTTTCCAAATAAAGGAAGTGTAACTTGTGAAATAAAATGTTCTATTTAGCTCTCTAATAGTCAATATTCTTTTTTCTTTTCTTTAATTGAAAACATATTCTGTGGTCGAAAATAAGCTATGTTACTTATCAATTGGATAAAAGTGGGGCATTCAGGACCTCTGGTGCAGTGCACCAGTATATAAATATCTAAAGGAGTAAATGTGAACCAAATCTAACTCTCCAAAAGGCTGCTACCCTGTGAAATCCCAGCAAGTAGCTAAGCAGTATAGATGTGATTAAAGTTCATTCCTGAGTACGTATTACTAGCAATCCCGTGCGCAGGATGGTGCTTATCCTAACAGATTCTACACCATGGACCATGGCCTAAAGCCTAAGGGAGCTGAAAAGTTAAAATAACTTAACAAGTGTTAGGAGGTTCACAAAGCTACAGCGGTATTACCTCTTCATTTTGTTTTGGTAACACGGAACATTGGACGATTGTTTTAGAAAATGCTAGGTGAGAGAAGACAGGTCATACATAGCATACTAGTTCTTCCTGCTCACCCGTGACAACTGAGGCACCGCGCTGCTAAGAACTCCACAGCCCCCTCTGCTCTCAGCAGAATGGCATTCTGCGCTGGAACAGAAGTGTCTGGCAGAGGTGAGGGAAGGCCGGCAAGTAGGAAGAACAAGGAATTCAAAACTCTGGGGCTGGAGAGACAGCTCAGTGGTTAAGCAGGCATGCTGCTCTTCCAAAGGACAGAGATCAGTTCCCAACACCCTTCTAGGCTGCTCACAACCGTCTATAACCCCAGCTCTAAGGGTCCCAGTACCCTCGTCTAAACTCTGCAGGCACCTGCACTCACCTTTGCATACCCCCATACAAATACACTCATGTACACATAATTAAAAATGAAACAAGTAATTTTTCTTCTTACTGAAAATATATTTTTCTTAGAACTCAGGAGGCACAGTAGTGCCATTTGCTGATAACAGCAGCAGATGATAATGGTCAAACATGGCTTGATGTTGGTAGAATTCCTCTAAAAACCACAAACAAGCAAACACACAAAACAACAAGAAGTATCTTTAGAAGGGTACTCTGACATTGGTATTTTATTTATTTATTTTTATTAATTTTTTAAACTTTTATTTATTTATTTTTTCATTTTTGTTTATTAAGAAATTTTCTACTCACCCTACATACCACCCACGGATCCCACCTCCTCCCTCCTCCCAACCCCCAGCCCTCCCTCCCAAGCCACCCCACATCCCCACATCCCCCAAATCAAGGTCTCCCATGGGGAGTCAGCAGAGCCCAGCACACTGAGCCTAGGGAGGTCCAAGCCCCTTCCTATAGCTGTGGCTTGTTCTGTCTCTCTGACCATCCAGCATTTCACCCCAATAACTGGCTCAGGTTTGATTTTATTAATAAGACCTTCTAAGATTCATGCTACATACCAAGGCTGTGCAAGGCATCACACCACAGGCACCAGATTCTTAAAAGCCTGCCCATGCACCAGGGATGGATCCGATCCCCCTGCCTCCATAAGATCCAGCTGTAGGGCAATTTCTAGGTAATTAGTGATTGATGTGGGGGGGCCCAGCCCACTGTGGGTGGTACCATCCCTGGGTTGGTGGTCCTGGGATCTACAAGAAAGCAGGCTGAGCAAGCCAGGAGGGGGAAGCCAGTAAGCAGCACCCCTCCACGGCCTCTGTATCAGCTCCTGCCTTCGGGTTCCTGCCCTGTTTTGAGTTTCTGTCCTGATGCCCCTCAATGAAGGACTACAATGCAGAAGTACCAAATAAACCCTTTTCTGCCACTTCCCCCCCAAAAAAGAAAAAAATAAATTTTTCCCCTGTGCTATATCCTGATTATGGTTCCCCTCCCTTATTCCTCCAACTTCCTTCGCCTCTCCTCTCCCATCCAGATCCACTCCCTTTCTTTCTCTCACTAGAAATAAAACAGGCTTTTAAGGGATAATAATAAATATAATGTAATATAATAAGATAAAACAAAAACTAACACATCAGAATTCAACAAAACAAACAGAAGGGAAAGATCCCCCAAAAGAAGGCACAAAAACCAGAGACACACTTCTTCACACACTCGGGAACCCCACAAAAACACTGAACTGTGAGCCATAATATATACACAAAGGACCTGCACAGATCTGAGCAGGCCCTGTGCATCATGCCTCAGTCTCTGGTTTTTCAAATTCTTCCATGAAGGAAACTCCCATTCTAAACATGTTTCATTGGGGGAAAAAAGTAAGAAAACAGAATATTTTCTAGAGTTATTTCTTGTAGAATTTCAAAGGAAAGAGGCAACTTCAAAAACAAATAATACAAGTTAAATTTCAGTGTCTCACCCTTGCTTTTTATACTTTAAAAAGTCTACCTTAAAGCTCAGGCAGAGGACTCTATTTTCTCGGTTATGTTTTTCCCATATAACATGCCCGAGTAGGCAAATAGAAAGTAACTGAATCGATTGAAAAGCGCTGGGGCTTCCCTTCCACTGAGGTAAGTTTAGCATCACCCAATGCCCTTGGCATTTTTTTTTGCAACAGTCATAACTCCCAGATTCTTTGAAAAGTCTGGTATTCTATCACAGTTAACTCAGTAGAAATTAAATTTCAGAGGTGTGAATTTAATAAACTTTCACATCCTTTGTCTGATTGTTTTCTCTTTCTTAAATGAGAATTAATATGGCTGGAGAGAAATGACTTCCATTTTGTGCCTGTTTAGAGTGAAATTCACTATAAAATAAACCTCAAACCACTTTAGAATGAAATATGTATTATGCCCTGTGTTTCCAGGCTTGATACTAAAGTAGGCAAGCACCTCCGCTTTCAGAGTAGATTTTTAGGCTAAATGACAAAGCATTATGTGTTTCCTGCAAATCTATAGTAGGTCAATAGCCTGTACACCAAACTGCTGATAGAAAAACAGAAGTATCACTTTGCTTTTTCTCTTATTTATCTGCATTGTGGATAGACCCTGCTCTTACATCTTAAAAATACCAACTATATGATGTCTTTCTTTCTTCACTATCATAACAAATTTCTGTTCCTGTAATGTTCACATTTCATCTCCTCAAATACACATTCAGTGAACGAAAATTTAAAAAAACCTTTATTCAATGAAAACAAATTATAAAAGGTAGTTCTTTTTCAAGATTTTTTTTTAGATATTTCGTGAACTTAAATATTTTCCAAAACATTTTGTGCAATAAAAAGCAGAAGAGAAGAATTTGAAAAATATCCCCAGATATATAAAAACATATCCCCAAGGAGTACACTTAGGATTTGTCAGGGAGATTATAGGGTTCAAGTCCTTATGGGAAGGAAATGATAGAGTCATAGTACATCAAAGCTCGCCATTCTAACTGCTGTATTTTAAATCTGTGCAGCTGCGATGAACCTAGAAATTCCAAATTATTTTGATTCTGCTGTAGTGATACATGATTTACAATGTGTCCAAGAAATATGGGCTGCATCAGCTTCTGAGTGCACAACACTAGCACATGAGAATAATCAGTTTGTCACAATGTGGTCTGATCATTGTGGGTTAATATGTTCTAACTCACGTTCACAGTAAATAACTAGAGAAGAGTCGATTGTTTAGCCATTTGTGAAATTCTATTTCTCCAGTCTCAACTCTGCCACTGCTGTTACTGTAAGACAGAAACGAGTTCCGAGAATAACATTAAACTCTTTTATAAGGGAAATTAACACCCTTTATATTCATCATGGTAGTCGATTTTAAAAATCTATACATCACCCTAGACAGTATCTATACATGATGTGCACATATCAAGGATGATCTCATTTTGAAGCTGATAAAGAATTGAGGAATGTATTAGATATTTATAAAGCTAATAAGCACGTGAGGAATTTATTTTTGAAAAGACGCTTAACGTTTAAAGATACAGCTGTGGCAGGTAACCTTTTAATCTGCAATCTTTTATTTATTTGAAACATTTGAAGTAAGTCTGATACTTCAGCAGAAAGATAAAGGGGCTTAGAAGATGAAGTTCATTTCTTTACCAGGTATCAGTCCAGGTATGAAGGGCAGAGACACAGCTTTGCCCCCAACAGGATCAACTCAGATCCAGTAGTTTTGTTTGTTTGGTCTTCTGCTGCTATGTGTATGAGTGGAGTACTTTGGGGAATAGATGTTGATAAAAATGTACAAGAACAAAGGTATGTTTGAGGAGTGGAAGCCAAGACAGGAAGAAAGCAGACTTGGGCTAGGAAAACCCTAGCCTTCCAACTATGATGCATAGTTGATACTTGTGAACATAATGAAGAAAGGAAGCGGGTTGGCAGCAGCAAACTGAGACTGAAATGCGAATCGAGCAAAGATTAGGTGATCAGTTATCTCCAGAGCAAGTGCCCTCTAGGACGACCTCGTGTTGGGCAGACAAAGCTGGGCCCCGTAGCTCCACGTGCTCAGCTTTTGACTGCACAGCTGGAGAAGAATGTGGCTTGTGCTTGAAAGCTGATGTGACAATGAAGGATTGGCAGGTAAAGCTCTCAAATAACTGCCCATTTGGCCACAAAGAGACTGGTTTTTACTTTATAAAGTGAGATCAGCTTTGAATTCCTCAAGCTCTGCCTTGCCATACACTACAAGAGAGATTATTTTAATGATGGATATTTATTATTGTATTTTATGGATATTTAAGAGACATGGTTGATAGAAACAGAATGTGGAGTAGAGTTGATTCATTCACTGGCTGAGTCCCGCTAACTCAGCCAAGAGGACTGTCAAGAGGTGAGCATTACACTTATTCTGAGTTTGAAAACATCAATATACCATTTTTCAGGCCTGAATAGTGTCTGGCTTACATATAAAATATTTATTTATTATTTTTATTTATAAATTGGCACTGCACCAAATTCAGTTTATGGACTGTATTGTATAATTTCACCAAGGCATTGAGAAAGTTCAAATGAAGGTCCTTTTCCTAAGTCCAATCAAATACTTGGTAATGCAGACAAATCAACAGGGTTAAACTGTGTTACTCTCCTGATCTACATCACCTGCTCACCAGCAAGGCATCTCTAGTGTCATGTTTAAGTTCTCACTCTTGAGTGATATTGAAAGCTCATGACTAGGACTAATTTTCATGAAATAGCACAAAATAGGGTTCAGGTATAAAGAAATTGTGAACTGGCGTACAGCTATGAGTACACTTGAGTGCTCTACTATGTTAAAGGCAGAATCATTTCATATGTGGCATCCCCCAAATATGTATTATGCTGATTCTTCACCTGACGCAGTTAAGATGGAATGAACTTGGTGACTACTCAGAGACAAATCAGAAAAAAATGAAGACTAGTACTGTTTAGCTAAGTCCCAGGACCAATGATGTGTGAACAATGCTTTGACATGGTCTTTTTCAAGTGTTTGGGTCTGATACAGAAGGTGATCCATTTTAGACAGACATTCTGATTCTTAATCTTATTTATTTTGAAGTGTTGGGAGGCTGATTTAATACAAAAATAGTTAAATAATGTTTCAAGTACATCTATTGTAAAATCAGATAAGAAATCAGAAAGTCACATTTATGTCTATGAATGTAAGTTTGTATGTATAATTCACATAAAATGCATACATATATTCATGAGTGTACACATGCACACATGATTGTAATCAAACACCAGAACACAAGGCTAAACACCCACTATGAGTCCTATGTCTTCTCAGCCAGTGTCATATAATCTGCATTTCTCATCCCTAGACTAATTATTGACTGATATAATGATCAGAAATTAGAAGAAAGACATCCTTGGAAGGTTGATAAGTCATCCAGAAAATTAGATTAGCATGATCAAACTGTAATAGTTATTGTTACTCATTATAGTACATCACCTGAGAAGGTGGAGGAAGAAAAGTAAATTGGCATCACTGAGCAATTATACTCATAGTCTTCCATGGTAGATTTTATAGATGATCACTAGTTGTGAATTCTTTTCATATCTAAAACTGAAGATTTTCATACATTATAGCACCGTTATTATAGTAATCAAAGCCCGTTTATTTGATCATCATCATAATGGAGTACTTGAGGCGTTTTCTCTTTTGCTAATTGACAGTTGGTCAGTTAAGAGGTGCTTTTCACAAAATCTTCAATAACCCTAAGGGTTTGAATTGGCTTATAATAAATGCCTAAGAAGCTCCTCCGGTTTCGTAAGTGCATTTGCTGAAAGTCTCGACTGCTATTTTCCACCTTCTGGTCAGGAAATGCCTTTGATCTGCCATCCAACTGCCTCTCACATGTTTCTATCTGTCTCAGGCATTGTAACCCTACTCATCAGAACAATGACACATTACCATTTAGTTATCATCTTCTGATGCCAGAATCTTCTTAAAAGAAAAGGAAATGCAGAGAGCAGGAAGAGGGTCAAACTGAGCCTCAGATTGCCTCATTTGAAGAATTGCAGTGGGTGATGTGTGGTCAGAATACCAAAGCTTCTGCCTGATTGTTGCTTCCACCTTAATTGCACACCTAGGTGCTTTCTGGCAGACCTTTGGCTCACTTCCTGCTCACTTTTGTGATGGAGCACACAACCCAGGGCCCCAGAATCCCAACATCAGGAATGCCAAGTGGCTCCCTATATCACTCTCCCATCACTTTCTGATTCTGTGCGGGGAGTTGGAGGTGTGTGTGAGAAATGAATTGGACTAAACAAATAAATAGATGGCCGATTGTAGAATACACAGTGCATAGGTTTAATGTATATGAATATGTTTAAAATGTTCTCTCAGTACATTCCTTCCTTAGCAGTCAGATGTTGAGTAAATGTTGATAAAATTGACAGATATGTAGAGAGGGTGGGCTGTCTTGTTGAAGTAAAGTTTTGTTATGATTCCTTAATGCCATTATATTGTTTAGTAAGCAGAGATTTAGAGAATGTTTTACTTGTAGAAACCCGCATGATATCAATAAAGTGACTAGTTCAAAACCCTCCAGTGTTAAGGGAAGAAAAGGAAGAACTTTGGTGGGTTCATTGGCTTCTCACATGTAACGACACAATGTACATTTCATAAAGAAATATACCCAATAAGTATTTTTGGGCGATTTTATTCTTTCTTTTTATTCAATAAATATCCTCTAAGTTCTGTGTGCTATGTACTATGTGAACGCTAAGGCACATAGTAAGATGCAATAGTTTTTGTCAATAGAGAAACCATGGAGGAAGCCTATTACCCTCTTCCTTCTTCTGTGTGTTCTTTCATTCCCTTTGGTTTTCTTTCCTTTTTTCTTTTATTCCTTCTTCCCTTCCTTTCTCGTGTAAAGAGCATAAGAACCATCCTTATTCTCTCCCCCATGACTCCGGTTGTTAATTTGCAAAAGTCAGCAACTGAGAGTGTTGTCTCCAGCTGATGTTAGCTTCCTTGCTGTGTGTTCTAGTGTTCAAAATAAATATTTTGCAATTAGGGTGAAATATGTTAGTGACAGCTGCAGAAGCTGAAGGCTTTTATTTATTCAGATATCCATTTATCTCCCAAATATCAAGGTAATGGCAGATCCCCAGCTTATCACTTCTTCTAGATGTGCATACATAATTAAACCTCAATGTGCCTACATTTTGCTTTAATCTCTCCTACAACTGCAAGTAATGAGAGGTTCTTGGGTGTAACTTCAGAAGATAATTCTTCTGGAAGAAATTTTTAGCTGTTCGAAATGAAATGTGTCCTATTACAAATAATACACTGCCTGGGCTCCAGTGTTGACTTCATTTAAACTCACATAGCTTAGCTTATATATGTGGAAGAATTAGGTTCCTGAGCAAATGAAGCATTTTGCAAGGATGCACACAGTTTGTATATTAATAGTGCTGTAGTCTAGGCACAGTAATTAACCTCAGTTGATGAGGTGTGCATGCTAATCCGGATTGTGAATATAATTGGTTATGGAGTTTCCACAGCCTTGGACAAAGGAACCAAAGGTGTCCATTGGAGGCATATTAGTTCTTCTGTGCTTAGTGCTTTTCTTCCAATCTGCTGTGCTCCAAGTCAGAGTAATGTTGATGCTCATTATCAAGATATTTAAGGAGATAAGTAGGGAGAACTATGTTCAAGCCCTTGACATATGGTTCAAAAGTATGGTTTATTGAGAATTCCTGTTTTGTTAACTTATTAATCAAGGGTTATATATATATGTGTGTGTGTATATATATGTATATATATATATATAAAAGATACACATTCATATCACACATAAATGATCATGACTAAATATTCTTTCCACTTTGTGGGAAGGCAAACGTGCCAGTCCTGCCATCTCTTGTTTCTCACAGATTGGAGGACTCTAAAGCAGATGTGCAGAACTGGGGTGACTCATTCGCGAATACTGTTATACGTGTTTGAATCACACAGCACTGGGGGAGACAAAGGGGATTAATTCTGCTGATGGAAATGTGGGCATCCACCATATCCAATACAGTAGCCATCAGCCCACATGTCAGTGTTAGCCAGTGCAAGTCAAAAACTTCCTTGTTATTTGTATTTACCTTAGGTGTTGTCAATTGTAACCACTGCATAGCTCCTAATTAGCATATTGAACAGCATAGACCAAGATAAAGAATTTTACATCTAGTTTTGTAAAGACACTTGTCTTACGATAGAAACTTAAAAAACTGCGTTTGGTCAAATATTAACCAATAATTCTAAATATAGTGGAGTATATAGAGAGCTAAATATACTGGAATCATCATTCAGTATTTATGGAATATTCTAAGATCCTTCCACCAAACTTGTTTTCTATGTTCCAATAATATTCATGCAAGAAATTTACAGATAAAGTCTACCTAATGTCCAGCCTTTACAATGCCTTCCTTGATCAGTGTATCAGTGGCTTAAAGTATTAAAATATGCATGGTCATGACTAAGGTGTTTGCCAACCTCCCTAGGATTAGTAGCAGCAATGTAGGGGAAGCTGATGTTCACATTTGAACACACCACACCACACACATGACATATCCATTTCTCCACTGGCTCATGGAAGAAAGATTTAACATCTGAAAGCAAAGGCTTGAGGTTACTATAGACACCCACTCTTGTAGCCACACAATGGTTGATGTATTGGATCAGTGATCTCTTATGACCCTCTCAGGTACTGACCCATTTGAGAGTTATGTTGCTGAGTGCTAAGAAACCTTCAGAAATACCTAAATCTTGTTTTACCAAAGCGGGGTGTTTCATCTGTCCTGGAATAAAGGACATTGCTACGTATGATGCTTCTATCTAGATAGATGTAAGAGTGTTGGGAAAGATTCACAGGCTTCAATTCACAGTGAAAAGAACCCAAAAACCTGTGCAATATTTCACAGGAATGTATTAGAAACACCTTACTTGAGATTTTACTTTATTTTTTCCCCCAAGTTTGAGCAGTGGTTAATGTATTATACATTGAGAAGCCCATTAATCTTTTGATTAGCATTTGTTTTCTTGTGTTTTCCTCAGAGACAAACCAACAAATGAAGAATGTTCTTAATTTGATCTCTGGAGTAATCATAGGTATGGATATTGTATCATTTAACAGATGTGCTAAACAAATTAGTACAGTTTTTAATGTACATTTCTATGCACCAAGAATGCAACTGGCTTCTTAACTGTGCTCAAGTTTGAAGGCTGAATTTTATTTTTCATCTAGATGAAGTCTCCTGATCACATATAGTCTTAGGTTTTTAAAGAGAAATTAAAAATCCAAGTAATTTTTCTTAAAAAAAATAGTAAAAATTTTGAAATACTTGCTAGCTGCATTTAAACCCACGTCAAACCTTTCTTTAAAAGAATACTAATCAGTCAGGCAGTGGTGGTGCATGCCTTTAATCCCAGCACTTGGGAGGCAGAGCTAGGTGGATCTCTGTGAGTTTCAGACCAGCCTGGTCTGCAGAGCAAGTTCCAGGACAGCCAGGGCTACACAAAGAAACCCTGTCTCAAAAAACAAAAACAACAACAAATCCATACTATTTAAGTGACTGTCTTGGCTCTTTTCTCCACTCTCAGAGTTCTTACAATCTACAGCCTTTCGCACGTAGGAGACCCTTGTTGATAGTGCACTCACCTTGCTGTGGGCCTCCACCAGGTGTAGCAGATACAAAAGCGCTGTCTTTAAAGAACCTTATCCACTCCCTTATGTTCTCATCCCCCACACCCTACCCTCCATTGCCGCCCCCCCCATTCCTTGGAACAGGGATGGAGTGGGAGAGCAATGAAAGAGACACCATGATAGAGGGAGACATCATGGGAATAGAGAGAAACCTGGTGCTAGGGAAGTTCTCAGGAATCCACAAGGGTAACCCCTGGTTAGACTACTAGCAATAGTGGAGAGGGTGCCTGAACTGGCTTACCCCAGTAATCAGATTGGTGAACATCCTAACTGTTATTATAGAGCCTTTCTCCAGTAACTGACGGAAGCAGATGCAGAGATCCACAGCCAGGCACCAGGCTAGGCTCCAGGAGTTCTGTCGAAGAGACAGAAGAGGGATTCTATGAGCAAGGGGCATCAAGATCATGATGAAGAAACCTACAAAAATAACCAAACCAAACTAATGGGCACTTATGAAATTTAGACCAACACCTGTGGAGCCTCCACGGGACTGGACTAGGCCCTCTACATAAGCCAAACAGTTGAGTAGCTTGACCTGCTTAAGGGGCTCCCTGGCAGTAGGATCAGTATCCATCCCTGGTGAATGAGCTGGTTTTTGGAGCCCATTACCTATGGTGAGACACCTTGAACAGCCTTGAGGCAGGGGGAGGGGCTTGGACCTGCCTCAACTGAATGTACCAGGCTCTGCTGACTCCCCATGGGAGGCCTTACCTTCTCGTGGGAGGGAATGGGGGGAGCGGGGAGGCTGGAGGGATGGAAGAGGAAAGAGGAGGATCTGTGATTGGTACGTAAAATAAATAAAAAATTTCTTAATAATAGTTTTTAAAAAAGACGCTTATCCACTGAATCAGTCCTCCCTGGAGCCTCCCACCCTCACCCCACCCCGTTCCTTTGCACCCATCAGTACACAAACAAGTCACTACCTCAGCCGTATGACCCCTTCACAGCAAAGCAAAGGAGAGTGTTTTATTTGGAGTCCTTTATAGTCAAAGACTTGTAGTTAAGGACCTTCCTCTCTGCACTGCTGGGCATGCAGTGTGGGAGCAGTGGAGAGATGAAATCCTTGTCAGAAAGTACAGGCCAAGCTTCTGACGTGGAACAGAGCAAAGGGCGGAAACTCCTTCCTTGTGAGCATCTGGCTTTTCTGGAGGACGGTGTCTCTCGAGCGGAGGTGGTTATCCTGGGAAATGGACACAAAGCAGGACAAACAGGGTTGGTCTCCATGTGCCTCATGCATTTGATTCTCTTCCTCCCCGTCCTCTTCCATCTAAACCCGCTGCCCACATGAGTGCGCACACAGTGTCATCAGAGACACAAGGTAGGACCCCACGCATAGAAATAGAGCAGCCGCTCATCAATACTTCACAAAGCTTTAAGTATTTCATTTCATTGACATCTTCTTTGAGTCACACTCCATATTTTTCAGGGAAAGAACTTCTTACTCATTTTATCTGATCTAAAAATATGGATATGCACTAAGAAATCCAGGCAGCATTGGAAAAGAAAATGAAAGCAACATTATGAGTGTTGTCTGGTTATAACCTGGATGAGAAAGCAAGGGTATGTTTCAAAATAGGGGAAGTAAATGCTTTTCCATTTGAGGATACCTGGAGTTAGCCAAAATCTGATCTTTACATGAAGTCTTTAAAAGCACTGAAAATGTGCGTGTAAACGTAGCTTCCGAAATACTAATGATTCTTCAGAAAGATTTCCAGTGTGCTGTGGGGAAATAGAATTGCCCTGAGTGGCACAAAATTAGTACATTAGTACTCCATAAAGTTGAGTGGCACAGAACATTGGTACATTCTTTCAGGTTTTGGTAGTTATTTAACAATATTAGTCTTGGAAGAGTAAGGTCAAATGTCCTAAACATCAAAACTTTTATTTTCCATTTGCAGACAAAAAGACTCTATCTTTTTCATATTGTCATTTTAAAGCCGCTGATACCATCAGCTGATAAACTGTTTTTTATTCTCTTTGTAGACAGACTCTCATACTGTAGCCCAATGTGGCTTCAAATTCATGGTGGTCCTCCTATCTGGGCGATAATCCCCGGTACTAGAATTACAGACTGGAGCCACCACATCTGACACAAAACTGTTGTTGTTTGTTTTTTACTCTCTTGTTCTTTGGGGGGCCCACCACCCAGCTCCCAAATAAATCACGCAGAGGCTTATTCTTTTGTATGAATGCCTGGCCTTAGCTTGGCTTGTTTCTTGCCAGCTTTTCTTAACTTTAAATTATGCCATCAGTCTTTTGCTTCTGTGCTTTTATCTTTCTCTATTTCTGTATACCTTCCTATCATTCTTTCTCTGTTGCTAGTTGTGTGGCTGGGTAGCTGGCCCCTAGTGTCCTCCTCTCCTTGTTCTCTTGCTCCTTCTTCTTTGATCCCAGAGTTCTCCTCCTATTTATTCTCTTTGCCTGACAACCCTGCCTATCCTTGCCCCTGCCTTGCTATTGGCCATTCAGCTCTTTATTAGACCAATTAGGCATTTTAGACAGGCAAAGAAACACAGCTTTACAGAGTTAAACAAATGCAACATAAAAGAATGCAACACATCTTTGCATCATTAAACAAATGTTCCCCAGCATAAACAAATGTAACACATCTTAAAATTAGTATTCCACAACACCAAACACTCCCTTTTCACAGGTACTTGAGGGTCTTCCCTCACTCTACACTTCATAAGCTGTTGAACTTCACTTTGCTGCGGTTCCGCTCAGCGGTGTCACATCACAGCTGACTCACTTTCTCTTTTTAATTTTGGGAGCTGACGAAACTGGAGTTGCTGGTGAAATTGAAACAGGAAAACAAAATGGACCTTTGCCTTTCTACTCTTCCCAGCAGCGCCCAAGTCGTGAGCTAGCTTATGCAAAGTTATGCGGGAGTAACAAACATCCACCTAAACTTAGTGGCTAGAAAGTACCAAAGTTCATTTTTGACTCTCATTACATGGTCACTGCGGGAGTCTCAGATGCTAAGTAAGAGTAGTTGACTCTGCCCATTGCCGTCACTCGGGGACCTGGAAGATGTGACACTGAACTTTGACTTTATACTTGTGGCCAACACGTTGGGAAGGCTTGCCAGTCCTCCTCAAGTTTTTGCTACCTCTCTTGTTTAGCATCCTGATCGGTTCTCCTCTCTGGCCTCTCCCAGGTGCCTTTCACAAAGGAGGGAGAGAGTGCTTTGTGGGGCCTGCAACCTGCAGTTAAATGCTGTAGCCTGGGTCTGACCTGTATCGCTCCGCACTGTAGCTTATTGGCCAGAACTAATTATGTAGGCCAGTCAGTCACAGAACGTCCAGAAAATGCAATCCTGCCCTATATGCAGGCAGTCAGAGAACAACTTCAGCAAGGACCACTGGGGCTACCTGCCTTTTCTTCCTAACGCTGGCCTCACAGTGGTAGAGAATCCTCAATGTCAATTTGATCATCTAAGCATGCTTTGACTCAAAGTTCACAGATTCTGAAATTCCACTCTGTGATGCCTCTACTTACCGTCTCTTAAGCCTTATGCTAGGACAGGTATGAGATCAAGTGAGGACTGGGGGTGCGGCCCCGTGGTGGAGTGCTTGCTCAGCTATGAGACTCTAGGTTCTGCCCCCAGCACAAGAAAGAAGAAGAAAATGAAAGAGGGCAGAGACAAGACATGGGATTTGATCCTGAAGATCTTATGGGACAACGGGAAAATCAGATACGTAATCCAAATGCTGAAAAGATAGTAATTACTAAGAACACAGGTAATGAATGGGTGTAGGAGAGATGGCTTAGCAGTTAAGAGCACTTACTGGTTCAGTTACTAGTCACAAGGAATTACACATAAAATAAAATAAATACGAAAATATTTAAAAAAAGAAAAAACTAACATAGTTCAGGATACGATTACTAAGAGCACAAACTGAGCCTAACATAGCCGTGGATGAACAGAGATAGCAAGCCCATCTTTCCTGGCTGATGAGGTGCTGTCACTGTATCATATTACAGTTTGAATCAGCCTTAGAGGAGGAAGGGGACGGCTCTCATGGACAGCGACGGCCGCAGGTATATACACCCTTGAGAAAGTGATACCCTAAGGGCAGTGAAAGAGAGAGAAGTCAGAGCTGTTGCCTGGGAACAAATCAGGAAGCCTTTTGCGTAAAAGTTATCTTTTCTCGAACCCATGCCACCAAGGCAAGCTCTACCACACTGCCCAGAGGAGGGGCAGGACTACCTTTCCTGTCTGCTGCAGACAGTGAGGGGCAGAGCTGGTGCTCTGGCACTCGCTCCACCAGGGCAAGCTCTACTGTGCTGCTCAGGCAAGGTGAGGGCCAGCTCTCCTGCACCCATGCCACAAGGGGCAAGGCAAGCTCTCCTGAGTCAGCAAGGGGCAGGGCCAGCTTAAGCATGGAGCTTAGACATCAAGATTGCTTCAGGTGGCGTCCCAGACCATGGACACCCGCTTGGCCTTTTGGTGGTAACACGGGCCACAGACATCAACACAGACCCTGGCTGCAGTAGGACCTGGGACCCAGACATGGCCTTCAGTGGCAGCCTGGGCCCATGGCCTCAGGTGGCAGCCCAGACCAAGACATCTAAATGGCCCTCGGTGGCAACATGGGCCACAGTCATCCACACAGACCCTAGCTGCAGTAGGGCCATGGACCCAGACCTGGAGAGGAAGAGCCAGTCTGGAGGGCATGAGGGTGAGAGAGCTGGCCCTGCCCCCTGTTGAAGCAGTCCTGGAGACCTGGCTCTGGTGGCATGGGTGAGGGAGAGCGAACTCCAACAGCGTGAGTGTGGGAAAGCCAGTCCCGCCCTTTGCCAGCTGCCAGGCAGGAGAGCTGGCCCCATGCCTTGCCTGGGCAAAATGAAAGGACTGGCCCTGGTGGCAAGGGTGCAGGAGAGCGGGTGGGATGACCAACTCAGCCACCACTCAGGCCCAGATCCAGGGTGTTGAGTTGTCCCAGACCAGCATCTACCCCATCCATGAACTGCTGGAGCAATTTGAAGGGACCGGTCCTGCAGATCCAGAGCTGTAGCCTCTCCACGACACAGGGCAACAACAGGCTATCCAAGTGGAGTCTCAGTGAAGATCCAGTACTGATGGTGCAGCAGAAGTCCTTGAGCCAGTTCAAGGACTCGCTGCAAAGAACATTTGCAAGTAAAGCTGTTTGGACAAAAGAGAACACTGTGTGACACAAGGAGACACGCCAAAGCTTCCGGCACGAGAGTGTTTGCTTGTTTGCTTCTGTTTTAGTTTGTTGGGTTTTTTGTTTTGTTTTCTTTTGTAGGGGAGGTCACAAGGGCAGAGGGCTGGGAGATGAGTGGGACTGGGGTGCACAATGTGAAATTCACAAAGAATCGATTAAAAAGTTTTTTAAACAACAGAGACTTTGAACTCAAATGATTTCTATCTTAACTAAACTGGTATTTTTTAAATGCCATTTACATTTTTATTAACTAATGTACTGTATTTATTAAAAATGCTTTTTTGCCTTCTAAACAGTGCCTATAGTCTTAAATTTGAGCAGTAGTTGAGTTCTATAAAAATGTGTTTTTGTTTTGTTATTTACTCTGTCAATATATGACACATGTTATTATAAGACAAATGTTCTGACCTTTCAAAATGTTTGCTTCTTGGATTTAATATATACATCAGTGTGCTTTTATTTGCTCACAAATATAAGTCGTATTTTATACCTGAAAAAAGTTTTAAATGTATCCTTAAACTCCGTAATTTTAAAACAACCATGAGACATGAAAACTAATAGCAGTGCCTCTTAGACCTGTTTTTACAGGGACTACAAATTCCCCAAACTTGAAGATATCACTTTTCCAAATCCAGCAAAAAATATGAAAAACGATCCAGTTCATCATCTTATAGAAGTACACATAAACATTCAGTGTTGAAGCGACCGTACATTTTGATGCAGACCTGAATGAAAGCGGCTTGAGTAAAAAACACCAAGTTTACAAAACCGGCCTCATAGGATTATAAAGAAAACACTGTCAGCTTTGTTAACTTTATAATTTCTTTTTGGATGACTTGGCCACCTCATGGCAACAAAAGCCGCTCTGCCAGCCATGCCCTTTCAACATATAGATAACTTTCTACAACTATTCTTTTCCCTTTACAGCTTTATACTGAGCTAAGTGTGCTCTCAACGGTTCCAAAGTCAATCAGCTCTGACAATTTCTAAATTATTCCAGCTCTTTGAATTCCACAGACCATTATGTAGACTTTGTTTTATTTCACATTTTCCTTTTTTTTCCAGGTTGTGTTAGATTGTCATGTTTTATTTCATACCTCAAATAATATAAGTCTGAATTTTTCTTCTTGTTTGTCTTTATTCATATGTTGATTTGAATTAATGCATATGAGAGCCTTTGCCTTTCTTACTGGGGGCTGACTCCCTTGGCTGTTTCCAAGGAAGAGTAGTACCAACGAAGGCCTTAGCAATTCTCAGAGGTTGTCTAGTAGTCACAGACTACAAACCAGTGCGTATGGGACAGATGTAAGATAGAAAAGGGATTGACAGACTCAAATGATTAGAGCTGGTAGCAGAGGGGAAATTGTAGGAAAACAGCAAGATTTCTCAGAATAAACAGAGGTCCTGGATCTGGGAAATATTTAACCTCTTCATAAACACTACATTCTGCCCCTAATGTTCTTAGTGTGGGGGTCATTGTGCTTTCAAAAACCAAGAGCTCCACCATTATCACAGAATCAGGCTGGAAAATACTTGAGGCAATTTTAAATAATTGTTGCACTAGCTGGTAGTTTTATAAAAAGCTCTGAACTCTCAAAATTGGCTCCTTACTGTTATTCTTTTATTTCATTGGCCTACTTATACTAAATAAGTTATATGCTTAGAGAAGCCTTTATTTTTATAAATTTTATCTGCAACTTTCTTATAGACTCGGGAGTTAGATAATGACATTTTCAGGCTAACAGCGAACAGCAAGCACCTGAAGGAGGCAAATTCTAAAAGAAATAGCAAATGCCCTTGATTACGTTCTTGTCTTCATCCATAACAACATAGGAAGCAATCTCTTTAGTGTAATTGTTGTTCCCACGTCCGCTGTACTATAAAGAACTTGGACTTGGAGGAAATCTATCAGTGACTCTTCCTCCACTTCCCCATCCCTTCCTTGGTCCTTGTTTCTCTCACTAAGAAGCATAACTTGGGTGTTTTGTTATAAGACCTCTTCTATAAAATTACCATTTCCATTTCTCTTTTTTTTTTCTTTGCCATATTTAAAGTTGTGGATTTTGGTCCGCACAAAAATTTTTAGTCCAGTACCATAAGAAGTTTGCGCACAGGTCCACGGATGGACTTGAGAGCTGAACCATTTGGACTTCCTCCAACGTCCTCACTTGAAATGAGAGAATGGCTTTGCTTTACCATCAACACTTTCTTAATGATAACACCTTGGGTGTCAGAGCAAATTGGAGGGTAGACAGCATTTGCACATTTCTTCTGTTTAATCTCCACCCCAGGCTGAGAGCTAAGCAAACTGGCATGTTGCTTTATTAAAAATAAATCTGGACTGGAGAAATAATCTGTCCATGCTCTCCTAATGCTCCTAGTTCTAGATCTGAACATAGTCAAACAGGTAGAACACTGTGTGTTGTTTCCAATTCTGAGTGCCATGATCAGATTTTCACTTCAGTGGGGTGCGTATGTTATCCATCCAGAAAGGTAAGTTCAGGAATATGGAGATCAGCTCCATAGGAAGTTACTTTAAAACTTAGGTAAAATGAGATTTGAAGTAATGCAATGGTAATGGTATTGGGGAAAGGAGGCATAAACATGATACATAGCTTTCTGCTAGATTATGAAGTCTCTACTGAAATGAATACTAAGTAAAACTAATGCAGTTGGCAATTAGTCTTTGCTTCATGAATGAAAGGAAACTTCTCTGCATTGCAAAATACATTTATACTACTAACACAAAACACTAAAGACACACAGAAATGTACTTTAATAAACATATATATCTTTATTCTTATTGTAGCTGGGAGTTTCCCTGTGTCCTGCAGCTTCCTAGTCCCAAATAAACACACAGAGGCTTTTATTAATTACAAACTCTTTGGTCTATGGCTCAGACTTATTGCTAACTAGCTCTTTTATCTTAAATCAACCAACTTCTATTAATCTGTGTATGTATGGCCATGTGTCTCCTGGCTTTACCTGTGTTCCATTACATCTTGCTCCCCCGGCAGCACACAGCATCTTCCTCTCCCACTTCCCACTGCTGCTCTGTCTTTCTTCTCCCTGTATCTTTGTTTGGATTTCCTGTCTGGCTCTAACCTGTCTTGCCATAAACCAAAGCAGCTTCTTTATTAACCAATGATAGCAATACATATTCATTAGCTATAAAACTTTAGACTCACAAAAATAGGATAGATGATAGAATATTTTCTTTAATTTTGCCAAATACAAATAGACTAGCTATTGTAACTGTAATTCTTCCTTGATAACTGTTTTGTTATATATAATTTTACTATGTTAAAATGAAAACCTTCCTTTTTGATTAGACAGAAAAGGGGAAGTACTGTGGGATGGTCTTTCTGTATGTTGTGAATATGTGTTGCTATCATTGGTTAATAAAGAAGCTGCTTTGGCTTATGGCAAGACAAGTTATAGCCAGGCAGGAAATCCAAACAAAGATACAGAGACAAGAAAGGTGTCGGGGTGGGGGGATGCTGCAGGTGATGAGGGGGGAGACAAGATGTAATAGAACACAGGTAAAGCTGAGAGACATGTGGTGATACAGAGATTAATAGAAATGGATTAAGATTAAAAAAAAGAACTGGTTAGCAATAAGCCTGAGCCGTAGACCAAACAGTTTGTATTTAATATTAAGCCTCTGAGTGATTGTTTTATAAGCTGCTGCGGGCTGGGTGGGACACAGAAAAGTTTCTGGTTACACTCTATATTTACTAATTAGAAAAACGCATTGATAAGGCAAATTTGTAGAGAAGACATAGGAAAACTTTGCCCTCTTTCGTCACAGTCATTCTCTTGCAGTATTTTCTGTCTTCCTTTGTGACTACAGGCAGAGTTTCTGTCCTGTACACCCAACTATACCCAGCAGTCACTTCCCAAATTACCACTCAGAGGCTTGTATTAATTATAAAAGTTTGGCCAATGGCTCAGGCTTGTTACTAGCTAGCTCTTACATTTAAATTAACCCATATTTCTTATCTATGCTTTGCCACATGGTTCATAGCCTGTTACCTCATTTTCAAAATGTCTTGCTTTCTCAACAGCTGGCTGGCGTCTGCCAGGACTTGTCCCTTCTTCATCTCCATCCTCAGTTTGATGTACCGC
The DNA here is from genome assembly GCA_902168325.1 of Peromyscus nudipes. Taxonomy (NCBI): domain Eukaryota; kingdom Metazoa; phylum Chordata; class Mammalia; order Rodentia; family Cricetidae; genus Peromyscus; species Peromyscus nudipes. Next base: position 7,152 of record CABHPH010144241.1, on the reverse strand, counting down.
CCAACCTTATCTTGCCTCTCCATTGGCCCAAAACTGCTTTATTATCAACTAATTAGAGCAACACACATTCATAGTATACAGAAGGACATCCAACAGCACTCCTTGTGTGATTGTATCATGTTAACTGATTACCATCCTGGACAGAGACAGCACAGATAAAATTTCTACCAAACAAGACCTGTTTCATCTATGATTTCCAGTGGCACTTCCTCCACACATACTTGATATTCTCTCTTCCTACAGAAAACATGTTCCTGTTTCTGTGACCAACACTCTGACTTTGCCCTAATCCAATCTTCTTTCCAGGACCTTATGTAATTAAGTAAATTCCAGGACTTTCTGTAATCACACCCCCACACACACTGCCAAAATTTGAATTCCTCTGTTCTATCTTTCCTTTCAATATAAATTGATGCCTTGTAATACTACCACAGAAATCCCCATCTTGGCCTGAAATAATCTACTTCATGCTTCATTACTGTCCACATATTTGTCCACTCTGTGCAAGTCTCACCTACGTTCATTGTTTCCACCAAGTAACTTCTGAGCTTGTCACAACCTCTTCCCATCCAAGTTTGGAGGCCAGCATATCCTACAGTAGTCCAGACCAATTCTCATAAATTGTTTTTTAAAAAAATGAATTTCTCATCTTTCCAACGTTCATTTAGTAAAAATTCAAATTCATTCATATGAATATTCATAAGATGATTTGTATTAATTATGCTTTGAATAATAAGACTATTTTTGCTTATAATTACCATATAATTGATATGATATCATTTTACGAAGTTTGGCATAGCAAGTAGCTCTAAGTGAAATCTGCTATGCATTGTATCAGACTGTTTGTTTGCCTGCCCGGTTCCCTTCTTTCCTCTCTCTCCTTGATTTCATTTGTCTCTTCTCCTGCTTTGTTTGAGTAACTGTTCTTCATACCAACTCAGACAGGACTGTCAGATTTAAATGATGGCCAGTAAAAATCGACCTCAACATACTAACTCTGCATTAACCTCTTAAACTATTTTTCATTGTTGTGAAGAAGATAAATGACTTATAATTACTTTTAAAAAAAAGCTTTTTCTAGTTCTAACTAACTAGCTTAATTGTGAAAAACTAAAATTTCTGTAATAGTCTTTTTTTTAAGGGACTTTAACTTGGTTCTTGGGCTTTTAGAGTTGCTTTAGGATTTAAGACATTTTGTGTGAGTATAATGTTAGCCATCTTTAGTTTTGGGCATTTAGATCAATTAAGATTGTATGTGGTTGTATGTCTTTAAATTCAATGAAAATGAATATAATAGGTTTTCTCCCTAAAATGTGAGCTCATGCTGAATTATGACATGGATACATACAAAGCATTACACTCTACTAGTTCAAATCAGAGAGCCACTCTCTTACTCCAGTACTTCAATATATGTAGCAGTCTATCACCCAAATGCTGAACAGTTTAAGATAAGAAAAGTATTTTCTTCTTATTTTTTAAGATTCATATTGTGATTTCCAGAGAAATCTCTGAAAATACAAAAGATAGTAGCTTACGGCTCAGAACAACTTAGAAGTTTCTTAACCTCTAGGACCTGTTAACAATTTCCATGTACCATGTTAACTGGTACATGCAACTCACTCACATGTGAGAGAAATATCTCAGAGGCAAACTAGTCACAGAATACAAAATAACTAAGCTGTAGAAATTAAATAATGAATGGGGGCTTTTTATAACTATCTTCCTGATCTGTAAATGGAGTCTATCCTCTACTGGAGGGTAAACTCAGTTTGGCTATTTTAGATGAGGACATACATATTTATAAAACTTATTCCAAATTAAAAATTACTCTTCATAATTTTAGAAGCAAAATAATGTCAGTTATTACAGATAAATTGAATGAGATCTTTCATTAACTCCTTATTTATGTAAAAGGATAGCGAATACCTTCAGAGTCTACCAAGAATTACTTTGATATCAAATTCCTCTTGACTATAAATAGGAGAAAAAAACAGTTATAAGATTTGAAAAATAATCATATTAGGGTTTGCACATAATGTATCTAAAGTTATATCTTTTTTTTCTCATCTTTGTAATAGTTTGAGTGTGCTTATCCCAGTAACTATGGATCACATATTCAACCTGGAAATCTTTTATTTTCTTGATACCATCTGATGGCTAAAGGGATCATTTTCTTTATTTCAGACTCAATGCACAGAAGGTTTCTATTTGGATATGTTTACGTTATTTTTAGTGTTGGTGCTATGCTTAATGTAAATGACACATCTCATATGTGGGTCAAAATGATGACCTAAAACTGCAGAGAGGGAAAAAATGGAAGCCATCCTTTGACTGGCAAAGTTAGTCTTATCTTGGAAGAAAATCAGAATACAGCAGAGGAAACAGGTGTGCACCGTGGCAGAGCATACACAGCAATAACGAGAAATGACAAAGGCACAAAAGCAGATTTGGAGGAACATAAAGAAGGTCTAGAGTTGTGCAGATAAGGAAAACAAGCAAAATCCAAGATGTGAAAACGCCTGCTTCTTTGGAATTTATTAACAACACTGGCCCATGATTTATTAGTCTGCTTTCCATAGGTAAAGCTAAAGTAACAAATGACATCAGGATCTCGGAAGCCTACGGTGTCAATGGTAAATTTCCTCCTTCTAGAGCTGTGGTCAGCTGTGGCTCTGTTCCATATATCTTCTCCTTCTGAGGCTGGTTGAAAGAACAGCCCATATTTTATAATGTGTCTTTTATACCAACAGAAAGAACAAGAAAATACAAATCCACATGACGGCTTTTTCACAGTTTCTGTTCAGTGCTCGCTCTCTCTCAGTTACGCTCACATTTCAATGCCAGCTCATGTCAGAAGGCAAAGTGTGGCATCAGAGAGCTGTAGGTCAGACAGCTGTGGCATGAAGCATGTGATCCTTTCATTATGAAATGAGACAGAAGCAATGGGGACAAACGACGCAATCTGCTCTAGGCGTGATTTTCTAAGCGTGTTTTCCATACAGAATGTGTACTGTAGGAAATCTTGAAGAGTTAGGGCAGGTCTAGGCCAGAAGTCAACTGTTTAATAATAATCGACAGAGCTTTAGTACTGAATTCCTTTTTGTTTGATAAATTAACAAAAAAAGGAGCAGGATGGACAGTGAATTTCCACATATTCATAATTTTGTCATGATGGTATAAATAAAATCTATGATCAAAACAGTGTAAAGATTAGGAGAAAAATCATCAAAAATATATATTCTTAGGGTTTCATTAGATGAGATAAAGTAAAATTAGTATTATACAATTATCAATTCATTAATAAACAGATGAACAAATATTAAGGCACAAAATAGAAAATATGGACAGACACTGTGATGGAAAATATGAATCAAACATCAGGTTGGTTACAAAACCAAATATATAAATTACTAAGTTAGAATAAATGGCTGCACACTCAGGTTTACATAAAATTATTCAAACTGAATTTAAAAAATGACCCAAATACATGTTGTTTATAAGAAATACCTTTAAACAAATGGAAAGAAAGAGGTTGGATGTAAAAAGAACTGAAACAGAGCAAAAGGAACCTGGTATTAGGAATACGAGAATCAAATTACTCATAATTAGAGAATGTTACCACATCCCCAAGACACTTCAGAAGACTAGTAAGAAAGCTTCTAACATGAGACAGGGCTGATAAAAAACAAAGAACAAGAAGCAACCTTACCATCATCAATATGAATTTCAGAGCTCTTTCCTCAAGAGCACATACACAAATAGAAACCAAAATCACCACATTTACAGACACTGAGTAGCACTATCGGTCATTATCTACTTAGCATCAATAAGAAATTACTCCCCACAAGAGCAACATGTTTCCTAAGAAGCAACTTGTAATTTCTAAGATGCCACATAGACCTCATCTTGAGCCATAAAACAATATTTAATGAATTTCAAAAGATTAAATTATATTTCTACATGTGACAAAATAAATTACTGAATGTAACAAATAAAAAGTTTAAACAATAAACATTTAAATATGATTAAATATTTAGAAGTTAAGAAATAAAATACTAAGTAATCCTTGAGTTAGAGAAGAAACTTCAATTATATATAACAATATATATTTTCAAGGGAACTACAAAGACATAAAGATGTGAGGTACAGCTAATGAAACCTTTGTGAGGAAACTGTTAGATTTAAGTACCTCTACTAGAAAATAAGAAAGTGTTAATGCACTGGAAAAATAATGAATTACATCCTAAGAATGTAGCACCAAGGGAATAATACTTTTATTGGTAGAACTCACTAAAACAGGAAAATTAAATACCATCATGCACAAAGAGGTCAAACTTATAATAGAAGAATTCACCCTCACATCTGTACTGGAAAATAAAAACACTTGGATATCTTCTTTCTACACATCTGTCCACTCACAGTTGACTACGAGCACTCCGTAAAGTTAAGTATGCAGTGGCAAGAAAAGAAAATTAGAACTACAATAAAGCACAACAGCTACAAAAATTGCTGAACTTAATAGAAAATAAAACCCAGTAACATTAAAAAAGTTAATATACCACAGCAAGCTGATTCTTTTCCCAAGAGTGTAAGGTTGGTTTAACATGTGAAAATTAATGCATTTTATCACATTTACAGATCAAGAGAAAAATCACACTTGGGGTAAAAGGATTCTCAGTCTTCATAGGAAACACAAAACCCAATTTGAGGTAGATCGCAGACCTGAGTGTAAAACTAAACTTAAAAACTTATAAAGGCAGAGACTGGTATAACCTTTGCCTTTCTAGACATGACATAAAAATAAAAGTCATAAAAGGAAAAAGTTGAGTTCATCTAAATAAACACTTCTGCTCTCCAGAAGAAAACGCCTTTCAGGAAGTAGTCTGAGAAAAAAAAAATCACAACATCAGTAACTGACCAGAAGTTCATATCCAAAATATATCACCACATTCGTAAATTTGAAAAAAAAGTGAATGCCATCATCCACAGTAAGCTTTGCCTTGTGTCAGTAAAACTGCTACTGTGAAGTAGTTCGAGAGACTTAGAAGCATATTTATATAAAAAGACTTTTTATAGGAATGTTTGTCAGGCAGAGGAGATGTTCAGTAAGGAAACCTACTTTCTGGGCCCGAGTTCCGTTACCCAGAACCCAAGGAAAGGCATAATCCCCTGTCCTCACGGGGCTCCTGTGGGAGATGAGCAGGAGAGACGGGAGAATGCCTGGATGCCCACAGGCCAGTAAGTCTGGAACAAACAGTAGAAACACAAACACCAAGGAAGCCCTGGCTAAAGGTGGAAGGCAAGGACCATCACGTCAGAGTCTTTGACCGTGTACATAGGCAGCCATTGTACATGCACACCTGCAGTCACACACATAAGTATGTGCACACACAAACATTATGTAGAAACACACACACACACAATAGTTAAAACTATTTATAGATGCTTTATTCAATAAATACCAAATTTTAACTTCTTTGTCTTTTTCCTCTCTCCCATTCTCTCTTCCTCCCAATGCCCCCCAGTGTGTGTGTGTGTGTAGATCAAACTCATACCCTCATGAATGCTAATCATGTAGTCTACCACTGAGCCCCAGAGCTACACTCCTGCCCAATAATTTTCCAGCTAATAACTTAAGTGCCCAGCTCTCCTTCAATGGGAGGATGGATAGATAAACTGTCACTTAGTATTTAAAGGAATATTAAGCATCTGAGGATTGGTACTATTGACACACTCCAACTACCTGACTCTCAAAATTATGATTGAAAGATCAACCCAAAGATGGCCTGTTGTCTGATTTGATTAATATGACATTCTAGAACAGCTAAATGTAGACTGTGGTGACAAAGAGCAGATGCCCCACCTGCCCACATGCAGACAGGGCAGTGGCAGGAAATGTGGGCACAAGGGAAGGAGTATTAGGGACCTTATGAGATAGTAGATGGCTCTCTGTCTCCATGTGCATGATATTCCATCCTGGTCACAGTTTTCCCTCCATCCACTCCTCCCACATCCCCTCTCCCCTAGACCCACTCTTCCTCAATTTCCCTTCAGAAAAGAGCAGGCTTGCCAAGGATATCAACCGAACACAACAGGCACAACATGATGCAATGAGACTAGCCACAAACGCTCATATTGCTCCATGAAGCAACCCATTAGGAAGAAAAGGAACCCAAGATCAGGCAAAAGAGTCAGAGATAACCCCCACTCCCACCTGGAGGAGTCCCACAAGAACATGAAGCTACACAACCATAACATGTATGCAGAGGACCTAGCTCACACCCAGGCAGGCTCCATGATTGCCACTTCAGTCTCTGTGAGCCCGCGTGAGCCCTGCTTAGTTGATTCTGTGGGTCATGTTCTCATGGTATTCTCAACCACTCTGCCTACTACCATCCATCCTCCCCATCTATCTCAGGGTTCCAAGACCACCACCTAATGTTTGGCTGTGAGTCTCTGCATCTGCTCCCATCAGTTGCTGGATGAAGCCTCTCTGATGACAATTGGGTTAGGTTCCAGTCTATGAGTATAGCAGAATAACACTAGGAATCATTTCATTGACTTTTTTTTTGTTAGTTGTGTTTGTTTTTATCTGAGCTATCCAGCTTTTGGTTTCTGGCCCTCCAGGCAGCGTCAGGGTTGGGCTCCTTGTCAGGTAGCATGGCCCTCAAGTTGGACCAGTCATTGATTGGCCACTCCCACAAGTTGTGCAACACCTTTACTCCAGCACATCTTACAGGCAGGTCTAAGGTTTTGTGGCTGGGTTGATGTCCCAGGCCCACCACTGGAAGCCTTGCCTCATTACAGAAGCTGGCGGATTCAGGCTCCGTATCCCCCATTACTGGAAGTCTTCACTAGGGTCACCCTCGTGGATTCCAGGGAGTTTCCACAGCACTAGGTTACCACATTGCACCAAAAATGCCCCCCAGTTCTCTCTCCTTCTGCCCACCATTCCTCTACTTGATCCCTCCTGTTCCCATCCCTACCCTGCCCCAGTCCACCCTTAAAATCTGTTCTAAACATTCTTCAAACTCGAAAAGTTGCCTTAAGATCTGAGTATGTCGCTGAATATCTATTTCTGCAAGGTCTCAACAAAATAGACATTGAAAAACCGTTTGAACATTCCATCCCTTGTGCTAAGGGCATTATAAG
>CABHPH010144240.1:12649-25590 GCA_902168325.1 Peromyscus nudipes | reverse complement strand
TCACGCGCGGTGGCGGGGAGAGCGGGGATACTCAGCTTACTGGGAGCTGAACACCGGCCTGCGCTGCAAGCGTAGCACGCCGTAAGTGTTGAGTCCCGGCACGTCGAAGCCTGGCGCCAGCCCGTGGCGATCCAGCGGGTAGAAACGCACCAGCTGCCCGTGCTGCGCCTCCAGAGACAGCCAGGCATCTGCGAGCGGCAGCGTGCATGGGAACTCGCGCGCCACGTGCAGCTGGAAGACGCGGCCGCGCACGTGGCGCAGGGCGAGCGATCGGAAGGCCGCAGGCACGAGCGCCTCCACGCGCGGCCCAAACTGGCGCAAGCGCAGCTCGCCCCGCGGCCCCGCGGCACGCACCTCGTAGAAGGTGCGATTGGCGAAGGTGAAGAAGCCAGAGAACGGGCGCGCGCGGGGCGGGGGCGCGGGGGCGCGATCAGCATCGCGCAACGCGCGTTCCAGAGCAGGCAGCAGCATGTCCAGGGCGTCGGCTACCAGGTCGCGCGTGGGTGGGCGCGGCCCAGCCAGCAACAGCACAAACCCTAAGCGCAGCGGTGGCACGAGTGCCAGGCTGGCGGCGTAGCCATCCAGGTCGCCGTCCTTGCGCGCCACTCGGTATCCGCGCCGCTCGTGGAACTCCCAAGGTGTGCCGGTTTCGCGAGCGAAGTAGCCGTGGGCACAGGCGCGCAGTGGTGACAGTAGTGTGGCCAGGCTGTCGGGCCGCAGCAGCCGTCGGGGCCCTGCACCTAGTAGCGCGGCCGCCAGCCTGGCCAGGTCTGCAGCCGTCGAGTACATCTGGCCGGATGGCCGGTACCAGCCCAGATCATAGAGTGGCGCCGACCGGCCGCTGCCATAGAAGCCGGCAGCCAGGCGAGAGCGCACAGTTCCTGTCAGTGCAAAGCCAGTATCGCTCATCCCCAGCGGCTCCAGGACCTGCTCAGATACCCAGCGTTCGTAGTCCCCCTGTGCCGTGTGCGCAGCCAGCACATGGGCCAGGAGCGAGAAGGCCAGTGTGCTGTAGTGGCATCTGGAGAAGGAGAAGGGGGCATCGGGATGGAGTCCTGGATGTGATCGCCAGGACAGCGTGGCGGCAACACACCGTTCGTAGTCCCCCTGTCCCGTGTGCGCAGCCAGCACATGGGCCAGGAGCGAGAAGGCCAGTGTGCTGTAGTGGCATCTGGAGAGGGAGAAGGGGGCATCAGGATGGAGTCCTGGATGTGATCGCCAGGACAGTGTGGTGGCACCAGGAGGGAAAGAAAACTACAGTCCACTATTTGGAGAAGCAGAGGGAATCTGGCCCAGGGTGGCAGAGGAGCGCCAGCTGCCTCTGTCTGATGTGTGTTGTCTGTCCCCCAACTCCCTCCGCCCCACCCCTGCCTCGCCAAACTCTCAAGGCTACACTTCTTGTTCAATGGTCAGCCCTTTATCTGCACACCATTATCCATCGTGGTGAAATCTTCACTGTGTGTCCCTCATCCGTGCGAATGTAGGAAGGGGCCTTGGTCAGGTGTTGGCTGGTATACCCAGCACTTAGCAGGTTCTCGGTAGAGTAGTTGTCTTGATTGCTTTTTGTGTCTTGTTTGTTTGTTTTTAGACAACCTCTTTGTGTAGCCCAAGCTGGCCTCCATTTCTCTATCCTCCTGCCTCAGCCTCCTGAGTGTTGGGATTACAGATGTGCACAACCACGCCATCCCCAGAGCAGACGCTTAATAAACAATACAGTTGATGAGGGACCGGGAGACTGGAGCAGACCTGGGTTCTGAGCCTAGATCTTGCACGCTTTGCTGTGCCTGCTCCTCCTGGCCTCAGTCTTTCTAGCTGTAGGATGGACTCTATTCAGTGATTCCCAGAACCCTGCTGACACTGACCATCTGGGGGAAGCACTTTCTCAAGTGTGGCTAGACTTCAGGGCACACTCCTCACCTGGTTCCTGGGTCAGCCACCAGGACATCATCCCTGAGCAGACTCAGAGCCTCCTGGGTGCTGCCTCTCCACAGCAGCGAAGTGCCCCGCAGCCTCCGGGGAAGTCCTAGGGAAGAGCAGTGGTCAGACCCGCAGGAGCTGTGCTTTGCTGGGGAAGTCCCTTCCCTAGACCGCCACCAAATCACCTTTCCTCACATCTTCCCCGCCCCCTGCCGGCCATGATTTCCCCTTCCTGTTTTCATCTCTTTCTTCTCTCCACGCTGGGATTGCAGGCAGGTGCCACCGAGACCAGTCTTTCCAAAGGCGTTTAATATATCCTGAAATATTTCATATTTAGGCTGGCAAGATGGCTTATCCGGTAAAGGTGCCTAATTTTTATGCTTATTTCTGTAGCAGCATACAATAGATGTACTTTTCTTCTACTTATTTCCTATCAGTAAACAAAGAACCTCATTTAGAGCAGTAGTTCTCAACTTGTGGGTCGAAACCATCAGAAAACATATTTCCGATGGCCTTAGGAACTGAGACATCACTTAGTAGCAAAATTACAGTCATAAAGTAGCAACAAGAATGATTTTATGGTTGGGGGTCAGCACAACATGAGGAGCTGTGTTAAAGGGTCACAGCATTAGGAGGGTTGAGAGCCACTGGTTTAGAGCTATATGGTATTTGATTGCATAGCCATTCCCCTAGTGATGAACATGTAGGTTATCTCTTCTTGTTTTGGTTTTGGTGTTTTGAGAGGGTCTCATGAGAGTCCAGGCTGGCTTTGAACTCACTATGTAGCTCAGGGTGACCTTGAACTCCTGATCCTCCTGCCTTCCTCTTGGAAGTGCTGGGCTACAGGTATGTACCCCCACACCGGCTCCTCTTGTTACTATAAACACTATACGGTGAATAACTGTGAACACGCTTTATGCTACCCAGAATGACCACATCTGCAGTAGAATTTTCTAGGAGTGAAATTTCTCAAAGGGAATATATACTCTTTTTTTTTTCTTTGTTGCTGGGGCTCAGCCCAGAGCTTTTCACACGCCAAGTGCACACTGTACTATGACCTCTAGCCTAGGTGTGATGGCAGCACTCAGGAGTGGGAGGCAGGAGGGTCACTAGTTCAAGGTCCTCTTCAGCTACATAGAGTGTGAGGAAAGCCTGGACTACTTGAGACCCTATCTCAAAAAGACAAGAAAACGATTGCAGTGAATATTTGATTTTCCTTCATACAGGTTTTATCCATTTGTTTGTTTATTGGGGGGTGTCTTAGGGTTTCTCTTGCTATGATGAAACACCATAACCTAAGCAACTTAGGGAGGAAAAGGTTTATTTGGCTTACACTTCACAATTCATCGAGGGAAGTCAGGGCAGGAACTCACACAGGGCAGGAACCTGGAGGCAGGAGCCGATGCAGAGGCCATGGAGGGGTGCTGTTTACTGGCTTGCTTAGCCTGCTTTCTTTTTTTTTTTTTTTTTTTTTTTTTTTTTTTTTTTTTTAGCTTGCTTTCTTATAGAACCCAGGACAACTAGCCCAGGGGTGGTGCCACTCACAATGGACTAGGCCCTCCCATATCAGTCACTAATTAAGAAAATGCCCTCCAGGCTTGTCTACCACCAGATCTTATGGAGGCATTTTCTTAACTGAGGTTCTCTTCTCTCAGATGACTTTAGCTTATGACAAGTTGGCATAAAACTAGCCAGGACAGGGGTGTTAAATTTAAATCAATTTAAATTCCCTCCACTGGAGTAGATGAGGACATTGCCTCCATGGTTTCCCCCCAATCAGGGCACGCACTGTTTGGTCTTTGCCAGTCTGACAGGAAGAGTGTGTCTCAATGTAGTTTTCATGTGCATGTGTGTTTTGATGAACAAGGGTTGGCACCCTTTAATATTCACAGAGCCTTCTCTGTGCCATGTCAGCTCATTCCCTGTCCTTCACCTGTGTCCCAGGTGGGCTATGGCTTTCCACATGTTCTTTATATGTATGTTCAGGGAGTCTGGGTCTTCACTGTAGAGCTCCCTCTTAACTTGTTGCCTTGCCCTTGGCATGATACACAGATCCTGACTCCGTTGTCTGTGAACTCGTTTCTCTGCCTGATCTGTGTTCCCAGGTTCAGGCCAGGGATGGAGCCGGCTGGTGTAGTGCTCACTTAGCACATGTTCCTTCCCACAACAACATACAGACGGGATGTCATGGCTCATGCCTGTAATCTTAGCACTTGGGAGGTAAAGAAAGAAGGACCAAAAGTTCAGGGTCATCCTGAGTGACACAGTGAGTTTGGAGCCAGCCTGGGCTACAAGAGACCCTGTCTCAAATAAAATGAGTCCCAGGGCTGGAGGGATGACAGCCAAAGCTGCTCTTCCAAAAGACTCAAGTTTGGTTCTCAGAACTCACCTGTGGCTCCAGCAGGGGCGGATCTGACGCCAACCCCTGTGGACACCCGCACACATATGGCATCCGTGGACACCCGCACACACACAGCATCTGTGGACACCCGCACACATGTGGCATATACTCATGCACACGCACACACACACTTTTAAAAGAAGTTAAAAGCACCCCAGGCTTACCTCAGTTCTTTCTACCATGGTCACCACTGCCTGTGGGTTGGAAGTATGGCCATTCAGGAACCAGAGCAGAGTCCTAATGATGGGAATCGTGTCCTGTGCCTATCCCCAAGCCCCTCTGATGCCCATTGGCTCAGCTGAGCAATTCTGAGGCTCACCTGACAGCTGACTGGCCATTCTCCGCAGAGTGACAGAAGAAGGCCTGGGGAGGGAGCCCATCTCTTCAAATTCCCCCATTGGGTCCTGTGGTTCGGGGTCCTGGGCCTTGCCCAGCGGGTTGTTGATGGAGAAGGTGCTGGCATAGCGCTCCAGAGGGTCGTCCAGGGAGGCCACGATGCCTTCCTCCCACAGGCGATACAGCATGAGCACGGGGAAGATCTTGGAGATGCTGGCAATCCTGGGGTGGGGTGTAAGAGAACAGAGGGCAACCTGTCAGCCTCACGGCCCACTCCCCACCCTGTGCCCAGCCTCCAGCTTTTCATATTTAAGAGTCCACCCTAGTCTGCATCTCCAGCCAAATCCCCAGCCTCAGTAGAGAGCCTTGGATGTTTAGAATGTACCAGAAGCTGGGATAGGATGAACAGTTCTGCTCCCGTCCCATGCTCGGCCTTTTACCAAGCCCCATTTGTACTGGGGCAGACCTGGATTTAGTGAGTCCTATCTCTCACTGACTGTGTGGCCTTGGGTAGGTGACTAGACCTTTCTGAGAGTTTGGCTGTTGGTTTCATGGGGTATAATGGGGTAGGAGATATGCGCGTACGTGCATAAAGGTATATGTGTGAGTGTGTGTGTGCGCGCGCGTGCGTGTGCACTCACAGAGCACTCAGCACGGCAGACAGGTGATGAATATGCAGTAAGCAAGACAAATAGAACTCTGCGCCGGGCGTTGGTGGCGCACGCCTTTAATCCCAGCACTCGGGAGGCAGAGCCAGGCGGATCTCTGTGAGTTTGAGACCAGCCTGGTCTTCAGAGAGAGATCCAGGACAGGCACTAAAACTACACAGAGAAACCCTGTCTTGGGGAAAAAAAAAAAAAAAAAGAACTCTGGGTTTGTGTCTAGCACCACAAAGGTGCAGTGTGAGGCTAAATTCCATCAGACCCTGAAGTCCCCACAGCATCCTGGGACCAAATGTGTCCAGTGTTGCAGCTTTGAAGACCCTGCAGACAGCACCTGAGAGGAGAGGCTCTGGGAGTGCAGACAAGTGTCCCCAGCTGCTTCCAACTGGGCCATGGGGCTGGTTGTCACTCCTTGGTGGCACACTGAGAGGTGAGGAGATGGATCCTTTTCTCATTTGGCCTGTGGTCCCTGTGGTGTGACACTGGGCACTCATACTTCCTGGTGTTCTCTGGACCTCTGTCTCCTACAGACTTATCAGGACTGAGCCATAGGCCCTGGCAGCTGGGACCCCAGCCACAATCCTCTTGAATGTCCCTGCCCCCTAAATCTGCTCGGCTTGCCATCCTGCTCATCCCCGCTGAGACCCTGGAGGTCACCCACTAACCGGTACATAGTATACTCATTAGGGGTTCCAGAATTTGGATCTGAGCCATTCTTCCTTCCAAAGTTCCCAGTCCAGAGCACGGTGTCGTTGTGGATGACAAGAGCGGACATGGCAGCCAGGCCTGGGGCCAGCATTGCCTGGCGCAGAATTCCATCCACCTGTGGAAAAAGAATAGGAGCTCAGAATGAGGCCCCTGCCTCAGCACACCCACCTGTCCCCACAGCTGTCATACATCCCCACAGTACCCAGGAGCCTCCAGACCTTGCGACCCCAGCACCACGCCCCTGTGAGGGCCTGATTCAGTAGCCTCTCTCCCACCTGTTTTAGATAGAGGTTCCCTAAAGGATTTTTTTTTTGCGTGTGTATGAGGTTTGTGTGTGTGTGTGTGTGTGTGTGTGTGTATGTACACACCCATGCATGTGCTTGACCATATTACAGTGGCCTCTGTGACATGGACTCTGTCACTCTTTCCCCACCTCTCTGAGTGCCCTGTGCTCACTGCACTGCCCCTGGGCCTTTTCACATGTTGGCCCCACTGTTGGGAGTACACTCCTACACCCTTCAAGCTTCTATACATCATGGGGAATCCTCTGCCCACAGCTCAGCCTTGACCATGCAGGGCCCTGCCAGCCTCCAAGACCTTACACCTCAGCCCCACAGTCCCAAAACTTTCCTACTTGTGGTAATTGGCCCCCACAGGCTCATAGGGAGTGGCACTATTAAGAGGTGTGGCTTTGTTGCAATAGGTGTGGCCTTGTTGGAGGAAATATGTCACTGTGGGGGTGGGCTTTGTGGTCTCACGTGCTCAAGCCACGCCCAGTGCCCCAGACCACTTCCTGTTGCCTGTGGGATCAAGATACAGCTCCTTCTCCATTAACCATGTCTGCCTGCATGCTGCCACGTCCTGCCATGATGGTAACTGACTAAACCTCTGAAACTGTAAGCCACCCAGTTGAATGCTTTCCTTTATAAGAGCTGCTGTGGTCATGGTGTCTCTTCACAGCAGTAGGAACCTTAACTGAGACACTAATCTTCACTCTTCCCCCGCTCCCCACCTCCAAGACAAGATTTTTCTGGGTAGCCTTGGCTGTCCTGGAACTCGTGCCTCTACCTCCTGAGTGCTGGGACTAAAGGTGTGGGCCACCACCCCAGGTTCCTAATCTTCACTCTTGCCCCTGAATCAGAAATAGGTGTTATCTTAACTGCTTCCTTCACCTACAGACTAACTAGGAGTCAGTCTCTCCCTGCCCCCTCTTAGAACTCACAATGTAGCCCAGGCTGGCCTCAGACTTGCAGTGATCCTCTTGCCCTGCCTTCCAAACACTAACATTCTAGGCACAGAACAGGCACTCAAGAAATTCATGTTGAAAGCTGGGTGTAGTAGCTCACACCTTTAACCCAAGCACTTAGGAGGCAGAGACAGGTCGATACCTGTGAGTTCAAAGCCAGTTCGGTCCACAAAGCAAGTTCCAGGCTAGCCAGGGCTATTATGCAGTGAAAACATGTAGAAAACCAAAATCAAACAAACAAAAAAGCATGTTGAGTGAGTGAATGAATGAATGAATGAATGAATGAATGAATGCCACAGCACAGAAAGCAATCCCTCCTCTGCCAAGCTTTACCACATTCCCAGCAACCTCCTGGGCTATCTCTCACTAACCTTCTCCAAGGCCTCCTTCAGCACCGGAAGGGGGTGAGCCAGAGGCACAAGCTCAGGGTGCCGGGGACACATCTTCACTGGGGCTGGGGTCACCTCTGGCTTCAAGGAACCTAGAGGGCGCATCAGGAGGTGAGTACAGAAGACATTAGGTCAAGGGCAAAGGGACATCTTAGAGGACAGGAAGGCTGCGGCAAAGGCCAGAGCCATGCCTTGGAGACCCTCCCACCAGCAGGAGGCTTCCCAGAAAATGTTCAGTCATGGGCCAGCCAAGGGACCAAGGGCCAAGGCATAGTGTCACCTTTAGGATTGAGTCCCTTCAGGTCTCAGCTACTGGTCCCCACCCTCCCTTCCTCCTGACAGGCTCAGCCTCGCCCATCCATCTATCCATCCATCTATACCTCAAGCTAGTTTTGTATGTTTGGGTGACTCGAACTTGAAACCCCACTGGGGCTTCATGCCTGAAGCAGCAGGAACAGCTTATTCTGTTCCCAGAACTGAATGTAGGCGTTGGTCATGGAGTGAGTCTCCTCTGTCCTTGTCCAGGGAGTGGCCGTCATCACATGCACAAATCTGGGAAATTAGCCCTGAGAGCACAAGACCCAAGGTAGGCTCCGATCCCAAGTGACTTGCATTGAAGAGAGCAGGTTAGACCAGCAGCAGAACTGTCAGGCCCCAGAACATGAGAAGTAATCAGCTGGTGAGTTTGGTGTGTTTGTTTATTCCCTTGTAGGGCTGGGGATAGACCCCAGGGCCTTGAACTCTGTAGGCAAGTGTTCGACACTAAGCTACATCGCTAGCCCTGGGGTGGTTTATTCCTTACACAGATAAATAGGTAGATGGTGGGGGTTTGGCCATTGGAGTAGTCTTGGATAGAGCCTTTGTCAGCTTGGGACCTGGGTAGGTCTGGCATCTGTAGCCAGACAGATGACACCTGGAAGTCTCAAAATATGTGATGAAGTTAGCAAGTCTGGGTAGGGCCTGAACGCATCCACATTTGGGTGGGGTTTGGGGGTTGCCACAGCATGAGTGTGGAGGTCAGAGAACAAGTCTATGGAGTCAGTTCTCTCCTTCCACCTTCACATGGGTTCTGGGGGTCAACCAGCCTCTGTTGAGCTTCTCAGGAACTCCGAGTTGACCCCCAGGCTGGATGACTTGTGAAACCCTGAATAGGATTCTGACTTTGTTTATAAGAGCTTGAGCAAGCCCAGGGAGCTCTTGTGACCCGGCCAGAGATGGACAGTGTGATGTGGAGTGAGGAGGTCTCTGCTCCTGAGTCGAAATCACAGCTGTCCCCCTTCACCCTCACATCCTTGGCTGCTCCAGGCCCAGTGAGGACCTATGCCCTTGGGGGTGGGGAGCCAGTGGCTTCTTCACTCACCGGTCTGCAGCTTGGGGAGGTGGTACTGCCATAGGAAGCAGCCAGTCATGGCCACTGAGAACAGGAAGAGGAAGCTGCTGAGGGCCCGCAAAAACCATTTCTTTTTCCCTTTGAGGAGACGGGGCTGGTAGCAGGCCTGAAGAAGCAAAGATACAGGTCATGGACTCCAGGGTCAGCAGGAACAGGATGGTACCCTCACTGTAATGCTGTGAAGCGCCTCCTCAGCTCTCCATGCCTAATCTGGCCCAGATGCCCTTACCCCACCTCACTTCACCTCGTATGTGCTTATCAAGATATCCTGAGTCCCACTGAAATGCCACCTCCTCCAGGAAGTCTTCCCCAACTCTCCTCACCTGTGTGCCTCCCAAGGCTACACCCATAAGCAAATTGAAGTTCTTTAGTGTAGAACAGTGCCATACCTCCCCACCCCTTCCAATGTCAGCTGGCCTCCCTGATGGGAGAGCCCTCCACACCAGGGGCACCTGTCCACTTTCTGGTCTGCAGCCTTTGGTGTGCTGGATACTCAGTACATGCCGAGGGCATGCACAGTGCGGACCTTGCCACACCCCACTTCCAGGGTACCTGCCTCTCCTGCACCTCCAGATTCCTGATCTTGAACCTAGGATAGAACACCAGCAGGCATGCCTGAAGCCCCCAGCACGTGGGTACTGCTCAGTGTGGTGGATGGTTCTAGAAGACTATTCATAGCATCCTATCACCATGCCACTCTACCAAAACAGGTAGAAAAGCCTCTATGATGAACAGAATGAAGCTAGGACACCCCTGCTCCTGTGAGGGACCCCACAAGTTCACTAGTTCACTGAACTACGCTTGCATGAGACCATTTCTTTGGTCTGTCATTGGTGCTTTTTCTAGGGTGAATAGACGTTTGTTTGAGTCTCCCCAGGAAATTTTATAACAGTAGTCAATCCATTCTGCCAAGTTCTCAACCCTTGAATCTGACAAGGTGGCTTACATCTGACAGGATCTCTCCCATGTCCGTGTCCTAGCAACTTTTCCTGAGCGGCCACTAGGCACGAGGCACTGTGCCAGGTTCCTGGGGTGAGGCAGGGAGTCAGCGTGGGGATCTCCACCCTCATGGAGCTGCTACCCATGTAGTGTCTGCTGCCCGTGATTCTTGTGGGTGCAGAGCATCTAGGACACTTAGCTTTCTGACTCGGTCATTCTCACGCAGCGGTATCAGCCACCATATACACAAGCAGGTCCTGTCCTAAGAGATTTATTGGCATCCCTGTAATTAGCCCTTGTACCTCAACACAAGTGGTTACTGTTATTTTCCTGCCTCTCAGGACATGCTTTGGAGTTAAAGCATTCAACTCCATCCTGCACGTTAAAAGACAGGCCAAAATTTAGCCCTGCTGCCTCTGTCCATTGAGACCCTAGACAGCACTCCCGGGGGGGTGGGGTTGGAGGTGGGAGTGGGTTCTTCAGCGTGAAGAAGATGGTGGAATTCTCTGTTGAATCTTTTGTTTGTTTGTTTTTCAAGGTTTCTCTGTGTAACGGCTGGCTGTCCTGAAACTTGCTCTGTAGACCAGGCTGGCCTCAAACTCAGATATTACACCTGCCTGGAATTAAAGGCATGCATCACCACTGCCCCAGCCAAATCTTTATTTTTATATCTGGAAATCCCACTGGGCTTCAGAATTTTTTTTTTTTTTTACCTATAGAACTTGGGGTCCACATAGAACCATTCTTTATTGAATTTCTGTGTGTGTGTGTGTGTCTATGTGTGTGTGTGTGTGTGTGTGCATGTGTGTGCCGTGTACAAGTAGAGGTCAGATGCTGTGGGATGTTCTGTATGGCAAATGTGTTGCTCTGATTGGTCAATAAATAAAACACTGATTGGCCAGTGGCTAGGCAGGAAGTATAGGCGGGACTAACAGGAGAAAAGAACAGGAAGGTGGAAGGAGACACAGCCAGCCGCCGCCTGGACAAGCAGCATGTAAAGATGCCGGTAAGCCACGAGCCACGTGGCAAGGTATAGATTTATGGAAATGGATTAATTTAAGCTATAAGAACAGTTAGCAAGAAGCCTACCACGGCCATACAGTTTGTAAGCAATATAAGTCTCTGTGTGTACTTGGTTGGGTCTGAGCGGCTGTGGGACTGGCAGGTGAGAGAGATTTGTCCTGACTGTGGGCCAGGCAGGAAAACTCTAGCAACAGTCAGAAGCCAAAATCAGGCACCTTCTTTTTTATTGCTCTCCACCTTGTTTTTTGAGGCAGGGTCTCTCCCTGGGACATGAGGCTCAGTGACTAGGCAAGACTAGCTGGCAAGAGAACTCCAAGATCTACCTGTCTCTGCCCCCTCAACACCGGAACTGAAGGTGCACACCACTGCACTCCAGCTTTTTTATGTAGTACTGGGGGTTGAACTCGGGTCCTTGCTTGTACATCAAGCACTTTACTGAGTCATCTCCCTATCTACCTACAAGTTTTCAAAGGCCTGAATCAACCCAAATGTCCTTCAGTGATGAATGAAGAAACAAATTATGGTCCATGCATCCATGCAATGGAATGTTATATAGCCATGTAAAGAATAGAGTATTGATATATACAGTAACATGAATGAATCTCAAATGCATGGTGCTAAGTGAAACAAGCCAAACTCCAAAGAGTGACAGACTGCAACATCACTCGTATAACACTCCGGAAAGGGCAACAAACAGAACCTGACTTCGGCTCTGCACCCTCCAGCTTTGGACAGATGACCTCACCTCTCAGAGCCTGACAACTGCCTCTCTCCCTGGAGAGCTCAGATGATAGAAGCCCCCAGAAAGCTGTGCAGGAAGCATGGGCCAGAGAACGGTCTTGTAATAACAAGTGTTAGCACAGCAGCTATTATCATTGCTGTGCTCGCTCCACAGAGAAACAGGCAAGGGCAGAGGCTCTGGTGTGGGGTGCAGGTGAACCAGCCAGGGTGGGAAGGAAGGTGCAGTCACTGAACAGGTGGCTGGGGAGGAACCGGGATGCTGACAGAGATGATGTGTGATGTGTGATTTCCAGTTTGAGCCTCACCCGAGTCTTCATCCTCCCCAAGGCATGGAAGATTCCAGCTCCTTGAGGATTCAGGCCTGCAGCCCAGGAGACCCTGTGGGCAGGAAAATGCAAAAGGAGGTGGGAGCGGTGGGGAGACAGGGCCTGGAGAGATGGCTCAGGGGTTAAGATCGCTGACTGCTACTCCAGAGGATCTGGGTTCAAATCCCTGCACCCAAACTCACAACTGTCGGTAACCCCAATTCCAGGGCATCTGACCCCCTCCATGGGTACCAGCAATACACATGATAAAAACACACATGTAGGCAAAACACTCATACACATAAAAAGGGGGGAGGTCCTGGGAGAAAGGGGGACAGAGAATAACTAGAAAAAGGGGTAAGATTTAAATGTTGGGGAAAGCTCAGAAGCCCCATCACAGTGCCCAGTTGCCCAGACCTGTCCTGGTTTTTGCACTGGAAGACCCAGATTCCCAAAACCCCCCATCTCAGACAAACCTAGACCGATGGGCACCATACCTACTCCAAATCTACCAGCAGACCCAAGCATTTAATCCCAGGTCTCCTTCCCAGCCTGCCCCACAACGACCTACCCCAGATTCTCACATCTTACCCACTTCCAGAAGGATCCAATAGGCCCCACAATCCTGGTCTTTCACAGGGTTTGTGTTCCAAGAGACAGGAGAGTCCTTCTGGGTTCTCAGCATGGGCTTTACCAAATGCCCAGAGGTGACAGATGTGGCCCTCAATTCTCCAGTGCTAATCCCCCCCACCCCTGCCCTCTGCCTAGAGGATTAGCTCCCAGAAGCCCCAGCAGCAGGGAAGCTGGGCAGATGTGCCAAAGTAGTGTTGGATACTCCATGTGACCTCAGAAGCTATAGATGGGGGAAGCGGGGAGGAAGGAAC
>CABHPH010144238.1:0-31094 GCA_902168325.1 Peromyscus nudipes | reverse complement strand
TGTGCAGGCAGGTCAAGAAGACTGAAGATGTCTACCCAGGAAGGGCTAAGGAGGTGAACCACTTGACCAGCCACCTTAGGTGCATTAGACTGCTTTAGAATGCCTTAGAATGTCTACAGAGCAGATGAGGCACGTTCTCACAGGACAGACGCAGAGAGCATTTCCAAAGGGGGTGGCCTGGTACCATGTCATCTCCTCTCTCAAGCTGGACAGGTGCAGAGGACAGGTTGACCTCCCACCCCTAAGAAGGACCTAAGATATGAATATTCTACCTTATATTATGATCATTGCTTTTAAAAACTACCAAGTGCAGACTCATACCTGGTATTAAGATGTTTGGGAACAATGAAACATATCTCTTGTAAAATGGCATTTTAGTGCTCTTACTCTTTAAAAACATGCAAAAAAAAAGTAACTTTAAAAAAAAAAAAACCTTTTCTACCCTTCAAAACCAAATAATAGTTGTTGTTGTAAACAGTCAGCTTCATCTGATTGCTGCAACCTTGGGACAAACGTAGTTCCCAGGAAACACTGTTTTTCCTTTTGTGGTCACCAGCTCCTCCACTGGTTTCTACTGAGTGTGTGTTCTAAAGAGAGGACTCCTGCAGCGTTAGACTTTAGATCTAGAGTCCAGTGATTTCGGCTGAAAGGGGAATTGTCCAGAATCCAGTGCCAGGGTGCAGGTCTGCCTCTCACAGCCCACACTAAAATGCCAGGGGTCAGGGGAACACCCAGAGATCAAAGAATTAGTGGGAAATCGGTCCTGTGTGGGCGGCAGGGGGTGGGACTGGGGGCGGGGGACAGGAGCCCAGCTCTGACTAATTCTTCCATTCCCATGCTCCATCCTTTTAACCCTTGAGTTTTATGACAAAAATCTGCCCCAGACACAGACAGAGCTGGTCTCAGGACATGTTAAGGGCAAGACAGAAAGTTTGGATCAAGTTCTCATGGCCTTCGTCACTCAGCAGAGCTTGGGGGAAGGGAGAAATGGCAAATTTGACCTTTGCTGGGGGGCTGAGGAAAGCCTTATCTGATGTATACCTGCAGAAAATGAATGGGAGGGGACCCTCCTTATCAAAGGGAGAGTGGCAGCTTTGATTCTTGTATCTTTGTATCTGTATTTTTGGGCACTGTGCCCAAAGGCTGTGTGATGGACATATATTTATCATTCAGGGCTGAAGTCAAATACACTTTTGTCCTTTTGTCAGCCAAAAGTCCTCAGTCTCCAACTTCCCCCAGGAATTAAGCCAAGCACCAACAGGAACCAGGCCTGGCTCTCAGCTTTAAAGACAAAGAAAAGTATTGAATGACATTTGTTAAAAATAAAGAAAAATTAAGAGTGGGGTTTTTAGCCCAATGGTAGAGTGCTGGCCTAGACCAATGAGATCCTGGGTTCCATCCTTAGACCAAAAGAAGGAGAGAAGGAAGAGGGGAGGGTTTAAGAGAGAGAAATGTAAGAACAGCTTTGTTCAGGACCACAGCGATGAGGAGAAAGACCAGAAGCACAGTCTCGAAATGGTGGAAGAGAAACTGGGCTCAGCTCTCTGCAGCAGGAGCAAGTGAAGACTCCAGAGTTAAGGAGCAGATCAGGATGGGAGGTGGGAATTGGCTAAGAAGAAGCAAAACCCACCCAACAGGATTCTTGCTGGAGCCAGGCCCGGGTACCCAGCCACCTAGTCATTGCCTGGGGGTATGGAGCATGAGACACTTGATCAGACTTAGAAGGACTCTGACACAGAGGAGGGTGCTCTGGCCAAACCAGTCCTCAGGGTGACTTTGCTAAAAGCAGGAGTTTGGTTTTGTTGTTGTTGTTTTGTTTGTTTGTTTTCTTTTTAGATGTACACAGAAAAGCCTAGAATTTTCTGGAGTCTAAGTGTGGCCTGCAGAGGTTTTGTATTGTACCCCCAGCAGCTCTGGGGTGGGGTTAAAGGTTAAAATTATCTCATGACCCCAAGCCAGCAACCCAGAAGGATACTGTGCTGCAGAAGGCCACCTTTCTCTAAGACCTCAGCGTTTTAGCTAAGTGCAGAGGGGAACTGAGGCCATCTGGAGGCTCCCTACCCAACCCTTTCCTTCAGGAAGTCTCCCTCTGCCCAGAGCTGGCACTGGGCCTATAGGCTGGCGCCATCCCATCTTAGGGCCAGTGTTTGCTGGAGGTATGTTTGCTCTGTGCCTTGTGTGTGCCAGGTACCACGTGTGAAGGAATGGAGCCAAGGGAGTCACAAGTCCCTGTGCCCAGGAGTCCACCCTGGAGACCACTGGATAATGCAATGGCCGACAGCTTCGCCCACACAGGCTCATGGTGGCCATGACCAAGGAGCAGAGCCTTGACCTCCTGCAGCTAAAGCAGAAACTCTCTTTGGTTTCCACTGTGGGTCACTGTGGGTGCCTACCCACAAACAAATAAAAGGGAATAAATTCTAACACTTTTAGGGTGAGGAGCTGGTAGAGCCAGGGTGAGGCTGAAAGGCAGGAATGTTGTTAGCAGTAGAAGACAAGGGAAGACATGTGAGAGAGGTAGGGCCCTGTGACAGATACTCCAAACTATCAGTCATCCCATTTCTCTCCTAAGGACTCAGAGGGAAAACTGCCCACCTTCCCAGACTCCCTTGCTGCTAGGGTTGACCATGTGACCATCCTAGGGTTCAGCCATAAGGTATGATGGAGTCAGCAGTGAGGCTTCTGGGAAGCTTCTTAAAGGAGACATCCTGACAGGTACCAGGTGGATGTTGTCCTTGTCCTTTGCCCTTCTTCCTGGTACATAGATCAGGGAGCCATGTTGCCATCTCTTGTATTTGGCAGAAGGTAGTTGCGATCACACATTCAACATGTAACACAAGATGCTCTCAAGCTTGCAGCAGTCCTGCCTCGGCCTCCTGAGTGCGAGCACACAGGCCTGCACCACCAAGCCTGCTTTACCTGGTCTCTCACCTCAGATTCAAAGTCACATGTTAGCTATAAAAGAAATTGAAAGAGCCTGGAACCTGACTGCATTGTAAAGATGCTACCACTTGGAGATCATGTCGAAATCTGGTCCCCAGGGTGCTGGAGTGTGGAGTGATTGGTCATTAGGATTACTTCCTTTCTCAAGGCTCTGGGTTACTTACCAAGAGAACAGTTAGAAATGGAGACTACCCCATGTTTTATCTTACCTGCACATTCCTGTTTATGTTTGCATCATGCTACGATATTTTGTAAGGCCCAAACCATATGTAGCCTCCTGGTCTTTGACATCTAGCCTTATGATCTGGCTGGGCAGTGGTGACACAGGCCTTTAGTTCCAGCACTCAGAAGACAGAGACAGGCAGATCTCTGAGTTTGAGGCCAGCCTGGTCTCCAGAGCTAGTTCCAGGACAGCCAGAGCTACACAGAGAAACCTTGTCTAGGAAAACAAACAAACAACAAAACAAAAACAAGAATCGTGATTTGAATCAAATTCTTTCTTTTATAAATTACCCAGTCTCATGTATTCTGTTATAGCAACGGAGTATGTCTTGAGTTACCCGCTTTGGCAGAACAGCACAAATCTGTTTAGTTATGCCACTCTCCATCACCACCCCCACCCCCACCCCCACACATACCCCATGGCTGGCAGAAGGCAACCTGACTCCTGCTGCCCTGTAACAGAGCACTCTGACAGATAGCCAAGGAGCTGAGCCCAAGTCCTGGCTCTAGACCTGAGTCATTAGTGTGAGACCTTAGATAAATGTCCAGAACCTCTGAGCCTCATTTCCTTATCTGGGAAAGTGGAAGTGATGGGCTGGGGCTGTAGCTCGGGTGTCAGAGAACTTGCCTAGCGTGCCTGAAGACTGGCATTATTAGATCTGTAGCAATAAATAAATATATTTAGCTGGATATGGTGGCATACACCTGCAATTCCTGCACTTGGGACAAGGCAAGAGCGATCTCAAGCTTCAGGCCAGCCTGAGCTACACACAAGACCCTATCTCATACGAGGAAAGTCAAGGGTAGAGACCAGCTCTGGTCTCAGCTTTCATCTGTGTAGCTGTTGGGGTTGGGGGAGCGAGGGGGCAGAAATACCAGGCAGTGGCTTCCCTGTGTGCAGGTTTCCCCGTGCGCCGCCATGATGTCAGACAGAGAAGGATTGAGAATTCCTCCTGATGTACTGTGATATCAAAGGACAAAAGAGCTAAGGTACTCAAAGGCACTTAGTGCTGGGGCAAGAAGGATGTCATACATGGATGTCACAGTTGAGGATCAAAGGGAGTCAATGTCAGAAATGTCTCTGCTGTCCCTGGTGGCAGGTGGACTCAGGGTCGGGTGTAAAGAAGAAATGCTGGTGCCCAAAGACCTAGTGGGATGAGACTGGGAGGCCTGCATGGACCAATGATAGCCCAGAGGTCAGCTGCTCCTGGAAAACTTGCCCTTGGCTCAGTCACTGCCAAAGAGGAAGGGCAAGAGAACCCGAAATGTCTGAATGTTCGCCTCAGTGAGGTGAAGCTAACTAACCCAGTGGAGCCTGCTTAAAGCCTTAATAACCATATCAAGTCTTCTTGTGCCTCCAAGAAGCAGCAACAGTCTTAGGATATCTGAAAGCAGCGTTAGGAATTAAAATTATCACCCTTCTACATCTATGGGTCCTGCGTCTGTGGATTCAACCAACAGTGGATTGAAAGTATTTGAAAATAATTACATCTGTGCTGAACGTAAACAGATGTTTTCCCTTGCCGTCACCCCCTTATATGCAATGACCTCTGTGCGCTGCAGTCACATCAAATTAGGTATTCAAGAGACGGTCTGAAGCAAGGAGACTATGTGTGGATTCCATGCAGACCCTATGTCATGTTATACAGGGGAATTGATCATTCACAGGTTTGAATTATCAATGGGTTCTTGGAACTAATCCATTTCAAATACCAAAGGACACTGTAACTGTGTGCCTTCAACAAGGTATGCAGATGGCCATAGTTTGCACATAGCCACAGAAGGGTTAATGTCAGTGAGCACAGGGAAGGCAGACAGAGCCCGCAGGGAACTAGATACTCCTGCTGAGCTGGGACAGGTGCTAGAGCTAGCTACCTGGAGCTGAGGGAAGAAAAGCTGGTCCTGCAAGTAAAGTACAATAGGCAGAGACTCAACAGGTGGTAGGTAGACCGCTGGGTGTAGGAGAATTGCTTCAGTAACAGGTGGATGGGTGGAGTGGCCCAGCTCTCCTGCTCCGGAGACAGAGACGTCAGCAGGTGGCTGGGGCGGAGCTGACAGTCCCACCCCCCAGAGCTCACATGTAGGACAGACAGCAGAGTCAGTGTCACACAGAAAGATGCAAGAGAATGTGGAGTTCCTTGTCCTCAGGATCAAGGAATCAGGACAGGTGATCAAGACAAAGATATAGGCATGGCCTAGATCTCCAGGAAATGGCTTCTAGGAGACATTTGGTTCAGTGGACAGACTTGGGACCAACAGCTCATGGAACAATGTTTCACCAGATCCTACTCAAGACTCCTGGCCCAGGGAAGGATGGACCCCAGCACTGGACACAAGGGTAAGTGTGTCCAGGACAGTTCTATGTGCAGCTGGAGGGGGAGGGACAAAGAGAAATAGAACAGTGTCTGGGAGGACCTGAAGGAAGGTGACATCAGCAGTCCAGAGATCATTAAAAGCTACATTCGTGGACTGCAGCTGGCAATTAATGCCCCACCACCACCACCACCACACACATAATCCAAGAGCTTTCCTGCCTTTTTTTCAGCAGAGAGAGCAGCAGTCCCCACTTAGCTGTCAGAGATGTCTAAAAATAGATAGTATCAACAAGCATATATTACACTTTTCACTACATAGAACACCAACAATAAAGCTTTGTTTATAAAGTAGGTACAACAAGACATTAAGAACAATATTTATGAATACATACTTATAACAATCACTGTAATAAAAGCTATCCAATACTTGTGGACCACTTATTTCTGCAATCTTTTATTTTATATTTGGACCACAGTTGGTCTCCAGGAAGTGAACTACAGAAGGTGAAACCACAGATAAGGGGGAATTACCATGAGGACTGACAGTGCTCCAGTGAGTCAAGGCACTGGTCTCTGACATCACAGTTCCTAATAGGAGCAACTTACAACAGGGAAGATTTATCTTGGCTGTAGTTTCTGAGAGTTTAAGACCACTACAGCCAGGCAAGCACAGTGGGAGAGCTCAGTTGGTGGTGGTGAAAGAACATGGCAGTAGCTGTTTGTATAACCAGAATTAGAACAGGAACCAGGTACCAGATACAACCTTCAAAGACCCACCCCTAGTGACCCAGGCCCCAGCCATCCCCAGAGTTCCCCAGCCTCCCTCAACAGCAGCACCATTTGCAGAATAAGTGTTCAAAACATGAACCTGCGGAAACATTTACATTTCTTCCCCCACCCAGAACTATGTAGCTCTGGCTGTCCTGGAACTCACTCTGTAGACTAAGCTAGCCTCGAACTCACAGAGATCCACTTGCCTCTGCCTCCCGAGTGCTGGAATTAAAGGTGTGCACCACTATGACATTCCTATTTCAAACCATAATGATTTGCAATCTAGCTGAAAGCCAGTCATGAGTACAAGCTCTAGTCCCCTACTCAGTGAGGGCTTTATCCTGTGTCAAATGTGCCTGTGCTCTCAGGGTTGGACTCGCCCAGCCCTGCCCCTTGAGGTTATTTACTTGGAGGCAGGAGACAGCAGGAGGCAGGAGGCAGCAGGAGGCAGGAGACTGCAGGAGACTGCAGGAGGGAGGGATGTCTGGTGAATAGAGGGCTGCTAATTTCTGAGCAATGTGCCTCTTGTTAGCAGTTAGGCCAGGCCTGGATCAATAAGCCCCCCTCATCTCCAGAAATGCTTTCAGGAGAGAGGAAGGAACATAGATGGTTTTCCAGGGTGAGGGACAAGGGACCAAGCCTAGTGACCCCCCCCAGACATACCATCCTGTTAGTCTAGAAGCTCTTACTTCTTAAGATCATCATCCTGTGAGGGAAGCCCACCCCCCTGGAAGCCAGGTATCTGCGTCTGTACTATGCATGGCTTCAGAAGTGGGGGAGGCTGTACCAAGGCTCTGTTAGACTGGGGGATGGCATCGCTCAGCAGCATGGGGAGTCTGAACTCCCCAGCCTCACGTTCCCATGACCAGGATAACAAGGAGAGGACAGAAGACTGTCAAGTGTTCATCCATGGTTAGGGAAACTATGCTGTCAGTACATTTCAGTGGAAATCGTTTACAGCCTCTAGGAAACTGAAACCAGCGATTGTATCAGAAAAACCGAGTCAATCCTTGGCAGCATAAGTCATGGTCTCAGGCCCGAAACTTCACTCACAGACTATGTATGACTCATGATTATTTTCGAGCCCCTCTCAAAAAAGGTGGGGAGACTACTCTCATGAACTAGGTCCTTGAAAGCCTTCCCTGAGATGGCACAGTTGGTAAAACATGTTGTTCTGGGTGTATCTTGTCCTCCTGGTGACTTTCTAGCCCTCAGCCTACAAGAAAAAGTTGGTCAGGGGCAGAGGCTCAGTGGCCAAAGGGTTGCCTAGCCAAGACCCCATGCTTGAGCACTCAACCCAGGGGAAACTAAAACAAAACACAAAAACAGACTTTCGAGCCCAGCAGCCCTTTCCCTCAGCCATTGTTTGGTCTCTGTCAAGTGAGGGGAGAAAATCTTGCATTGCCTAGTTGTGATCCACTCTTCTAGCCGTTCCTTTGGCCCTGAAGTGTATGGGCTTCCCAGTTCCCAGAGCCTGAGAATCGAGAATCTGACCTTATATGGAAAAAGGGTAATTGTAGATGTAATAAGTTAAAATTAAGTCCTTGGGGTAAGTCCTGATCTAGTATGACTGATGTTCTTGGAAGAGAATATGGACATGGAGACAGGTGTGCAGTGAGGAATAATGATGCCAGAGGCACAGAGGGAAGATGGCCTTCCATGAACCCCCAACTGCTTGATCCCAAACTGTAGCTTCTGGAATACCCACCCATAAATGAGTTTCTGTTGGCTAGGCGGTGGTGGCTCATGACTTTAATCCCAACACTCAGGAGGCAGAGCCAGGCGGATCTCTGTGAGTTCGAGGCCAGCCTGGTCTACAGATTGAGATCCAGGACAGGCACCAAAACTACACAGAGAAACACTGTCTCGAAAAAAACAAAACAAGCAAACAAAAAATGAGTTTCTGTTGTTTAAAGCTCCAGATTTGTGATACATTCTTGAGGCAGTTCAATAATACACTCAAAAATTGTTTTTTCCTCTCCACTTTCTTTTTTGTTTGTTGTTTGTTTTTGGCATTTTGTTTGGTTTTTATTTTGAGACAAGGTCTCACTCTGTAACCCAGGCAGGCTTTGAACTCTAGGCAATCCTCTTGCCTCAGCTTTCGGTGCTGAGATTTTCAGGTGTGCATCACCATGCTTAACTCCTCATTTGCAAGAATTAGGTTCAGAGAAATACAACAATTTTAAATATCTGTATTTTTTTTAAGTTGAAAATTATATTTGTTTAGGACTAAAATAATCTAGGAGGACTTCAGTTCCTCTTAGGAAAAAAATTCATCTCTCAGAGATTGAAATTGCACCAAGTGTGATGCAAACATCTGTAATCCCAGAACCAGGGAGGCCAAGGCTGGAAGAGTGTGAGTTTGAGTCTAGTCTGAGATAAATGACAGGTTTGAGGCAATTCTGGGCTCCATAGCAAAACTCTATCTCAAAAAAAGAAAAATGTTTTTAAAAAAAAAATTTTAAGATAAAATTACACAGTGTGCTTCACTTTCTGTTTCATCCTCAACAGTGTTTTTGGATTGAATTTGTTTTCCCCAACTAGGAGCTGTTGCTAGCCCTGAGAATTAGTGCTGGTTCAAGTGCCACAACGAAATTCTAAAGATGCTGAGAGGGACTCCTGAGAGGGACCCCACCCCCACACTCCCGCACAGCTTAGCATCCTCTGCAGTGATGGATTTGCCTGACCTGAGGCCAGTTTATGAGTCCCACAAAAGCTTGCAAATCTACCATGATGAAGAAGAAAGGACCCTGCTTGTTAGACAGAGTTTTTGATCTCTAGAAAACAAAGTATTCATTTTCCTGAGCGAATTCAAAGGTTCTTGGTTGGATTTTAAAAGGGGTCAACCTCAGAACTGATTCAGGACACTGAGCTTGGTGGGGCAGCTGCAGCAGACAGTTTTTCTAAGTTAATTGTTTTTGTTTTTGCTTTTGTTGTTGCTGTTGTTGTTGTTTTAAGGGTGATGGAGCTGGTACTGGGGTGGAAACCAGTTTGGCAAATACTCTATCACCAAGTTACACCTAGGCATTAAGTAGATGGTTTTGTTGGTTTAGATTTGTTTTTTTGTTTTGTTGTTATTTTTGTTAGTGGTGGAGCTAGTACCAGGGAGGGAAACGAGCTTGGCAATCTACCACCTTGTTTGGTTTGGTTTTAGTGCTTTTTTTTTTTTTTTTTTTGGTTTGTCTGAGACAAGGAGTCACTGGTTAGGTTGCTCTTGAATTTATGGAAATCCTCCTGCCTCAGCCCTTCCAAGTACTGGGGTTGTTAAAAGGAAGTTATTTATGTGAATTTTTGAAGGGTTTCATTGCCAGGCCAGGACTTCCATTACTGACTTGTAACTAAGAAATAATTGGTGGAAAGAATTAGGGCATTTCCAGAACTGTAGGGTAAATTCTGGTCCTAGACTTCCCAAAGCAAAGTTGGTGGGCTCAGGACTGGGGACCACAAGAAATACTTAAGGAATGCCAAATGACTGGATGGATTTGGGGTGTATCCTAGCTTGACTCTTCGTTGCTGTGATAAATACCATGACCAAAAGCTTATTTGGCTTACACATCATGGAATACAATCCATTGTTCAGGGAAGTCAGGGCAAGAACCCAAGGCAGGAACCTAGAGGCAGGAGCTGATGCAGAGGCCATGGAGGAGTGCTGCTTACTGGCTTGTTCAACCTGCTTTCTAATACAACACGGTACCACGTGGTGAACTGGGCCCTCTCCCGTCACTAAATAAGAAAATGCCCTACAGGCCTGCCCATCGCCTGGTCTTATGGAGGCATTTTCTCAATTGAGGTTCCTTCTTCCCAAATGGCTCTAGCTTGTGTCAAGTTGACAAAAACAAACCATCACAGAACACAGCAAATCTGTGTAGTGGTGCAAGTTTGATTCAATGTGTTCATTGTTTTTTTTTTTTTTTAAGTGTATTTATTTAGTGTGTGCGCATGTGCCACAGCACATGTGTGATCAGAGAACATTCTAAGGAAATAAGTTCTCTCCTTCCACCATGTGGGTCCCGAAGATTAAACTCAGGTTGTCAGTCTTCGCAGCAAGTACCTTTACCCACTGAGCAAACTCATTGGCCCTCTAGGTTTTGTTATTTATATGAACTATGTGGTCACATAACTCTGAGACAGGTAGGGGCATCTGGCAATCACCACGTGGACTTGGCGAAACTGTTCTCAGACCTCAGTTCCCTCATCCAATGGCTGATTTCTAAGTCTCCAACAACTTGGAGAAGCTCAATGCAGACTTTCTTCTTGTCCGTGTAGTGTGAATAGCCACTGAGCCGAGATGAGATGATGTGATCCCAGCCCTGGGCTTCCTCGGCTCAGGGGCCAGGATCACGCTGCTTAGTGTTTCTGAGCCTCGGGCTCCTCTGTAAAATGGGGAAATGGAGTTTGCTATGTTAGTCATCCCCATCACTGACAAAACATCAAGAGAACAACTTACAAGAAGGAAAAGCTTAATTTTTTAAAAATTTATTTATTTTATTTTATGTGTATTGAGTGTTTGGCTTCCGTGTATGCATGTATACCACGTGCATGCCTGGTGCCTATGGAGGCCAGAACAGGACATCAGATTCCCTGGAGCTGGAATCTCAGGTGGTTGTAAGCCACCACATGGGTGCTGAGAACCAAACCTGGGACGTGTGTAAGAGCAGCCAGTGCTCTTAACCACTGAGCCGTCGCTCCAGCCCTGTAGAAGGGATCTTTTCTCTCGGCTCCCAGGTTTTGAGGTTTGAGTTCAGGATCAGTTGGCACGGATGCCCTGAGCTTAAGGTAATTTTCTAGCCTGCTAAGTGTCAATACACCACGATGCACTTGGTTGATGGAGATCTGTTACAGTTTTAACATTAAAACCAGCAAAGTTTGCCCGTGTCATATAATCTTAAAGGAGTGTGGTAAGAATTTAATATGAATATTTGTTTTCTGATGGTCCTAAGCTATTACTGTGAAGGGATTGTTTGACCTCCAAAGAGGTCACAACCCACAGTTTGAGAACCACTGCTCTATACAAATGAAAGACTGTCTCAAAAGAACACTTTTACAAATGACACCTGAGGTTGTCCTCTGGCCTCCTTACACATGTACATACATATGCACTTGAACACACACATGAATAATAAAAATACTAATTTTAGTGAGTTGGGTGTGATAGGGCATATCAGTAATCCCAGAACTTGAGAGGCCTAAGCAGGCTGATTGTGAGTTTAAGGTCAGCAAAAAGACACTCTCTCCTCCAAAACACAAGAGTGTGTAAAAATAATTTTGGGGCTTGAGGTGTAGGTCAGTGGTAAGGAGATGGCATAGTTTGCATGAAACCCTGGATTTGATCTCCTGCACAGAATTCATTAAAATAATAATAATTTTAGTCTTATAGAATTATTACAAAATAGAACATAAGACTCCCCTATATGCTTCTCAAAGCTTCCCATAATATTAGCAGCTGACAGGCCAGGCCATCAATGTGTGTGTGATGTCAGTTGCTAGTCTACAACTTCATTGAGAATCCATAAGGACGTCAGCATGACTACTCCCTGCTTCAGCAGAGAATATAAGCCACTCAGAAAACGTAATGTGTGATTCCATCAGAGGAGGGCTCGGCCGTCCTCCAGAGTGTCTGTCTGGGAAGACTGACCTGATCAAACTCATCCAGGGGCCCTCTTCTCCTGGCACCCTCTTTCTAGTCCTCTAACCTTTACGATGCTTCTCGTAACTCTGAGGCAATGTCTTCAGTAAATGGTACATTTAGGGATGAGCCTGGAAATGCCCAAGGGGCAGACAAGAGAGACGAGGCAGGGGTGGGGGTGGAAGTGGGGGTTGGAGGTGGGGCATGGACGTGGGGGTGGAGAAGGGGGGTGGAGGTGGGGAGTGGTATATGAGGACTGTCTGTCTTAGAATGAATGCTTTCAAGGATACATAATTTCTTATGTCCTAGAGTGTTCCAACATCCAGCAGAGAGCTATTTGTGCTGAAAGTACATCTAGAAGAAGCCGGAGTGTCTGAGGCAAGGACACAGGAATAAGGGTGCCCTTGCCTCTCCTTTTCTGCCTTTTCTTTCTCTGTTTCTCGTTTTCCTTCTCCCGTCCTCTGCAACATTAAAATGGCTCCATGGATCAAGGCACTGGCCACCAAGCCAGGTGACCTGAGTTCAATCTCCGGGACCAACATGGTAGGAGAGGATGGACTTCTCCTAGTTGTCTTCTGACCTCCACATTTACGTCTTAGTTCTCATGTGTGCTCCAGCCCCCCACCTCAACACACAGAGAAAGCCAGAGGTTCTGTGTGGTGCCGATGCTCAGGTGTGCCCTAGGCCCCCGCTCCCAACACACACACACACACACACACACACACATGCACATACACACACGCACACACACAGTTAGAGGTTCTGTGTGGTGCTGATGCTCAGGCACTGTCTTATTGACTGTCCTTAAGAATCTTGTTCATACTTTTTTTTTTATCACTTGCTGATTCCTATTTTAAAAGATGAATATCTCAAGGCAAGAAGCTTTTCTAGGGCTCAATCTCCAGCACTCAGAGGCAGAGAAGTGGTGTCCGACCCCCGCCCTGTAAGTTTCTTCCCAGGAGCACGACCTTGATGAAGCTATAGGGCACGTGAGTTACTTGCTCCCTGTACTTCTCACCCAAACTATACTCATCACCGGGGTTTACCTTTTCCAGAAACGATCTGGCTACCTTATGCCACCTCTTCAGTGATTCAGTGCCAGAAGGTCTGAAATGGGCCTTCCAAATGGAGCACAGAAATAGAGGTTCACCTTTAACTCTGTGCTCTCTGGCCAGTGGCCTTGGAAAAAAAAATGTTTACTCAAGTTTCTCACGTGTCAAATGGAATAGCACCCGCTTCTGTGGGTGCCCTGAAGTTGATATCACATGCGTGAGAAGAGCCTAGACCAAGGTCACCGGAGAGGTCTCTTCCAATACCATACTCCGGAGGAGGGGAGGGAACTTCCCACTCTATCAATGAACCCTCCCTGCTCCATCCCAGCCAGTCTTGGTCACCCAGTGAGGCCATGACTTTCATCCTTACTGCTTAGATCAATGGAACTTCTGTCCCCCATACCTGGCACACAGGACAGGCCCACATGTGAGGGATGAGGAACGGGTGCCTGTGAACCCTACATCCTCTGTCAGAATGGGAAAAGAAGGAGAACAGCTGTTACCCAGCACCTCTGTCTTCCAGGTGTGCACATTGTTATGCAAAATATATATTATAGAAAAAAAGTATCTTGTGTAAGATTCAGAGTGGGGAGGTGTGGCTCAAAGGTCTAGTGGGCAGGAGGGCCTGGAGTCCATTCCCTTGCAAGAAAGAGAGAAGGAGGGAGAGACAGACAGACAGACAGACAGACATACACAGAGAGAGAGAGAGGGAGAGAGGGAGAGAGAGAGAGAGAGAGAGAGAGAGAGAGAGGGAGAGAGAGAGAGAGAGAGAGAGGGGGAGAGAGAGAGAGAGAGAGAGGGAGAGGGAGAGGGAGAGGGAGAAAAATCTCAGTGTGCAGGCCACAAATGCGTTTGCTTAGGTGGGTTTTGCTCAAGCTGAGCCACTCTGAGTATGCCTTGGTCCCTGTAAGTTTCTGCACATTCCTCCATCGCTGGAGCCTTCAAAGGCTCTGAGCATGGCTTAGCTGACACCATGGTCTGGGTTCAGAGACTCTGAGATGCCAGCCCTGGGTTCTGGGGCTGCAGTGTGCAGCACCAGATACTGGTACTACCTGACTGGTGTACCTACCTGGCTGTGGCTCTCCCTGCTTTAACCTTTCAGCTCCTGACCAATGCTGTCTTGGAATTTAGGCTCTGGGCCCTTGCCAAAAATCCCTATTTCCTCCCCAAATCTGGACGACTCTGTGACCACACAGAAGATGTAGCAACAGGAAGCCACTAGGTGGAATGAGACCACAGGAAGGGAAGAGGAAAGAAATCTGGTGAATACATTATGACAGAACCACCCACCTTCCCAAAGCCAGTAAGTCAGGAAACCTGTTCCCAAGCTGTCTTCTTGAGGCTCTTTGCAAGGTTGAGGGTATAGCCGCCACTTCAGGGAAAGCAGAAAGGCATTGTCCTGGCTAGTTTTAGGTCAACTTGACAAAACCCAGAGTCATCTTAAAGGAGGGGACCTCAACTGAGGAAATGCCTCTATGCAATCTGGCTATCGGGCATTTTCTTAGGTGGTGATTGATGGGGGAGGGCCCAGCCCATGGTGAGTGGTGCCATCTCTACGCTGGTGGTCCTAGGTCTCATAAGAAAGCAGACTGAAGAAGGCATGAGGAGCAAGCTGGTAAGCAGCACTCCTCTATGGTCTCTGCCTCCAGGTTCCTGGCCCATTTGAGTCCCTGTCCTGACTTCCTTCAATGATGTGGAAGTGAAAGCCAAATAAACCCTTTCCTCTCCAACTTACTTTTGGTCATGGTGTTTCCTCACAGCGATGGTAACTTGATAAAAATAATGACTTGATAAAAATGTATTAATCCTGTTGCCTCCTGGGCCGCAGAACCCAACCAGCCAGCTGGTTGGAGTTAACCGGTGGAGACCTGATTTCTACTGAAAGGTATTGATTAGGGCTTTCATTTACAACTGTGGTGTTGTGATTATGCCGGAAGACTTTGCCAGGGTCTTTGAATGAAATATAGAGCTTGACCCTTTTAGGGAAAAGAAACATGTCCAGAGAAAGTTGCCAGCACTGCCCTTTCTATGTGTCCCTCTAACTGGGTTCATTTGAGGATTCGGAGGACACAGTGACCTGTTAGCAAGCCTAGGTAAGAAGGGGCAGGGTACAGGCAAGTGTGTGAAGAGCAGCTCTGTGAGTCTATCCCTGTCTGGAATGGGCCAACAGCTCCCTTTACCTATAGCACGAATTGTTAGAAGGTCTTATTAATAAAAACAAACCCAGAGCCAGATATTGGGGTGAATGCTGAAAGATCAGAGAAACAGAACAGCCACAGCTAACCTCACCTCACCAATTCCTCAATTGATCTCGTTTCCTTAAACTGGAAGCCTCTATGTTCTCATCCAATGGATCTCAGCTGAACTGCTGCTCAAAAGCCAAAAAGCTTAACAGGTCAAAAGCTTCTAGTTTCTGGTTTTCATGCCTTATATATCTTTCTGCTTCCTGCCATCACTCCATGGGATTAAAGGCGTGTGTTACCATGCCTGGCTGTTTCCAGTGTGGCTTTGAACTCACAGAGATCCAGATGGATCTCTGCCTCGAGAATGCTAGGATTAAAGGTGTGTATGTCACCATTTTCTAGCCTCTATGTCTATCTAGTGGCTGTTCTGTTCTCTGACCCCAGATAAGTTTATTAAGGTGCACAATATATTGGGGGGACACAATATCACCACATTTTCCCTTTTTTGTCTAAGATTTAAAAAAGCTTAGAACTAATATAAGAGAAACTATATGCAATAAGTATATACAATATATACAGTCAAGAATTTCATTAACAATGTCTAGTCCATTAACATTTGACAGATTCAGACAAAAAATTTCATGACTCATCCTATTTAAAACAAGTAGCTCCTTTTTAAAAGTAGATTCAATAATCTCCCCTTTTATCTTCTCATATCCATATTCTCCTTTTTTCTGAGTAGATCCAAAAAATCTACTTTTTATTTTATCATTCCTATATTTTCCTCCCTTCCTTCCTTCCTTCCTTCCTTCCTTCCTTCCTTCCTTCCTTCCTTCCTTTCTTCCTTCTTTCCTTCCTTGCCTCTTCCTTTTCTTTTTCTTTTACCATGCATGAGTGATATATGCACATTTACATATTGTTGTTGTTGATGGTGGTGGTGGTGGTGGTGGTGGTGTGTGTGTACAAATGTGTAGGCCAGAGATCAATGTTGGGTGTCTTCTTCTATATCTCTAATGGTAGTTTGAATAAAAATGGCCCCCATTGGCCCATAGGGAGTGGCACTATTAGGAGGTGTGACCTTGTTGGAGTATGTGTGACTTTGTTGGAGGAAATGTGTCACTGTGGGGGTGGGCTTTGAGGTTTCAAATGCTCAAGCCAGGTCTACTGGCTCACTGTCTCTTCCTGCTGCCCTTGGATCCAGATGTAGAATTCTTTGGCTCCTTCTCCAGCACCATGTCTGCCGGCGTGCCACCATGTCCCACCATGATGATAATGGACTGAATCTCTGAACTTTAATCCAGCCCCAATCATGTTTTCCTTTATAAGAGTTGCAATGGTCATGGTGTCTCTTCACAGCAATAGGAACCATAACTAAGACATCTCCCCATCTTTTAAACCCCCAGAACTGAGAACCAAACCCAGGGCCTTGTGCTTCCTAGGCAAGTACTCTACCACTGAGCTAACTCTCCAGCCCCTCCACCTTATTTTTTGAGTCAGAGTCTCTTACTGAACCTGGAGCACACCGATATGGCTAGACTGTCTGGCTGGTGAGCCCTGACTTAAGCATGTCTTTGCCTCTGCCCTCAGCACTGGGGTTACAGACATGCCACATTTTGTGTGGGTGGTATGGATTTGAACCAGAGTCTTCATGCTTGTGCAGCAAATGCTTTACACATGGAGCCATCTCCCAGTTCTTTTCTTCTCTCCTCCTTTGCTGTGCTAGACATTAATTCCAGACATAAGGCAAGTGCTTTACTGAACACGCTTGTGATTGTTCTTGCTTTCATGGAGGCAAGTCTACCAGGAAATGATGAGCTTCCATTTAAAGACAGGAACTGATGCTTACACTTGTTAAGGTGATAGATACAGAAACATACAGGCTATACCCTGCATGTTCTGATCTACAAAGCTTTAGAAAGAGAAGAAAAATGCATAGGCCTCTGTGATAATCCACATAGATAAACACAATTTGAAAATAACTTCTAGAACATTTTTATGTATGATGTCATTCTGGAAAGTCAGCAGAAATTTTTAATAATTGCCCCAAACTTTCTTTCTTGTCACAAGTGTTTTTTAAAAAACATTATGTTGTACATTTAATTAGTACGTATTTTTGTCCCTGGAGGTTTTCCACTGTGCTTGGCTGGCTGTATTCTGTATGCCCTAAAGCTCTCTACCTGCTATAGCGCTTACATTTCACACACACACACACACACACACACACACACACACACACACACACACACACAGAGAGAGAGAGAGAGAGAGAGAGAGAAGCAAAGAGAGAGAGTCATAGCCTCTCCTCTCATTTTGAGCATCCATACAGTTTCTAGTCTTAAAAGACTATATCCAGACACTGAATGTTTTTGTCCTAGAAGAATGACTCATTTCACATGCCAGTAGGAAGGGCATGTTTTGGGACTCTTGGTGTGTGTCAATGACTCCTGTCCCTAAAGATTTCCAGAGCAATCCTCATTGCCACGGGAGACAGAGAGCCCTGAGAAGGGAGTCGGAGGAGACGCAGGGCAGCAGGGCTGGACTCTGGGCTGTGCACGGGACCACCACAGGCTCAGCCAGCTCCTCCATCTGTGGCATTTTCTCTGCTTCAGTCTCAGCCACATCAACCCACCCCACTTAGCCCATGTCTTTGACCTAGCCATGGCATTTTTAAATTGTAGTAAATACACATAATATAATTTATCATCATGGCCATTTTAAGTGCAGAAATACACTCACAGAGTTCAGCGCCCATCATCACCATCCGTTGTCTGAAATGCTATATCCACTAAATGCTTGATCCCGCCTCTTTCCCATGCAGGCTCCCGATGACTGCTGTTCCATTCTCCGGTCTGTGAAGTCACAAGGCATGTGTCTTTTGAAACTTGCTTGTCTCCTTTAACATAATGTCCTTAAGGTGGTAGCCTGTCAGAAGGCTCTTCTTCAGTGATATTCTAACTGCCTGATGTTAGCTTCCTTTGCTGTATCACATTCTCAAGACGATCAAGTATAAAGGGAAAAGGGACTGGGGCTCTGCTGGTAGAGTGACTGCCTAGCATGTGTGAAGCCCTGAGTTAAATATCCAACACTGGAAAAACAAAACAAACAAACAAACAAACAAACAAACTAACAACAGGCTTACTTCTAGCAGGGCTCTGAAACCAACCCTTTAACATACAGGTCTTTGGAGGAACACTTCTGACCCAGCCTTTAGTATACAAGTATTTTATTGCTGCATCTGTCTGTCCATGGCTATTTGAGTTCCTTCCATCTGTTAGCTACTGTTAGAATGCATGAGTGGGTCCAAACACTGGGTCAAGACCCTGCTTTCAAGTCTTTACATTTTTTATTGTGTGTGTGTGCATATGCCTTTACCATGGCATACATGTAGGGGACAGAGGACAACTTATAGGCATTCCCTTTTTCTACTACATGGGGCCTGGGGATCCAACTCAGGTGGTCGAGGTTGGAGGCAGGCACCCATACCGGCTGAATTCTGTTTTTTTGTGAAATAGCCGCAGAACTGCTGAATCATGTGGCTGCCCACCTTTTAAAATAATAAAGTCTTATATTTGCTGTTGTATTCCTTTGCCCAGAATGAAGCATGCCTTTTCACTGTGTATGTTTTTTTGATTAGGATCATCATTACAGCATAAGGGCTCAGAAAATAAACTTGAAAGGGTCTGAGGGAATCTGCATCACTGTTGCCTTTATTCTGAACCCAGTTACTTCTGTGTTCAGTTTTACAGAGTAAGACTTTGTTTCTTTCCCCAGACACTAGTACATTATATCAGAGTACAAATTGAAAGCTAGAGTTAAAAGGAAACTAGCTGACTATCTTAGTTTGTTTCTGTTGCTGTAACAAAATACTGGAGACTGGGTACTCTATAAAGAAAAGACATTTATGTGGAGACTAACTTTGTGGCCCCCACATACTGAGCTTTGGTGAAGCCCTTGACTGCCTCTCATCATGGTGAACAACATAATAGTGAGAAAAGTTGGCCTCCTGCCCAGTCTCGGGTATTTTGTTATAGCAGCAGAAAATAGCCTGCTACAACTAGCCCCTTCTCTCTGCTTCCTCCTCCAAAGCTGTTTCAGCTTCTGTCCTATGCCTATCTTAAATGGATGCTGTTTTCCTTTCTTTGGTAAACCCCACCTATAACTTTGAACTCTTGGAAATCTGATTTATACAACAATACTGATATTACATGTTCTCATCTAACTGAACAACCAAAGCAGTACCTAGTCCTCTGCTAGTTCAGCATAGAACAAAAAGGTCAGGACCCAATTCCAGATCTGGCTACCCCAACAGCGGGGGTGGGGGGTGGGGGGGGGGGGGGGGGGGGTGGCACTTCACCAGGCCTCCAGGATGGCAAGGGTTAACCTAAATCCTAGCTGGCCCTGTGGATCTCTCAGCTATCCCCTCCCAGACTGCCTCAGTCACAACCATTTCTTCCTTTGGTCCTACACAACATGGAAACCCTCACGCTGCCTCTTTGTTTATGGGTGGAGTTTACATTCCTTGAGGGCTAGTCACCATCAAATCAGAGCTCTCTCATGCGGCACACTGCTCAGAGCCCTTCCCGGTAGAGACACTCATGGAAACCATGAACAATAAACAAGTGACTCTCATGAAATCAACATCAAGGCCCGTGCCCTCCCTCACCACCCTGTCCTTCCTGCCTTCCTCAAGCTTCCCAGATCTCTCTCCACACCACTGATAGACTAGAATTCTCTTGTTGCCATGTACTGCCTTATCCAAGTTGTTTGGTCCATGCTGCCAAAATGTCAAGAGCAAGACTGAATCAGAATCTTGCAGACTCTCAACTCTCCAACCAACCTCCCCTCACTTGTTTTTTTATGATAGAAAACCATTTGATGATATGGTCCCTCCCACTAAAATCAGTAAGATGTTAAACATGTCTAAGAGGGGCATTAACACATTAACTTTAAAAAAGATCCTTAAAAAAATTGTACAGCTTAACATTTGGGTCTTGCCCTTTCTAACAAATCACTTATAAAAGTATTCTAAGCATATTATTATAGCTTAATTAGGATCAACTGTAAAGAATTCCTTCCCCTATAGGCAGGTTTATTATATAACCAAGATCCCATAGTCTTCTACACAGTAGTTCCCCAGTAAATGCTAATTCAATAAACTAGACACAGTCATTTTTCCATGGCTTAGTTGTTTTCCAAGGGTCTGTTTCACTGTTTGATCACTTTAATAAACCTTTCCAGCATGATAAACACACCCCTCCCATCAGGGTTGACTGACAGGTCATCTGAGACAATGCTTAGACAGATGACCAGAAGACCTTTACTTTATCTGCATTTATTTTATGCTGAATTTATTCCCGTGCCATAAGTTTTTGTTTCAGTTTCTTCTCGGATATCTTTTTCTTCTGTGCAACCTCCTCTTCTGGCTTTGGAACAATTTGTTCCTTTTCAGTGAGGATCCTCTCAGTGTGGCAGGGGGAGCTCAGGGATGGGTTAATCCAGCCATGAGATCTGTAAGTCCGTCTGCGCATCTCAGGTGCTTCATTCACCTGGATGTGTTCAACTAGAGAATCTACACCTAAACCCTTCAGTTCAGCATCACTCTCTGCGTTTTTAAGCACATGCAGCAAGAATTCAGCACTCCTTTTAGGCCACCGGCCCTGTGTCCAGCTCCATTGTTTGGCCTGGGCGTACCTCCTGACTCCACCATTATACCTCCGGTAAGGCACACATGGCTTCTTTAAAGTGACATCTTTCAGCTATTTAGTGACTTTTCGGATATGCATACCCCTGATGGCCGGGGCAGTTTCATGGGTCTTCTTTAAGTGAACCCGAAGATTTGAACTTCTTGATTTGCATGATTTTGTAGGGTTTTCTGGATCAAGAGAGGAGCAAACCATCTTCACAGGTCACCTCAGGCCGCTTACAGGAAGAGCCCTCCCCTCATTTTTAAAGCTTCCGCTCAATCATGTTGGATATCATGTCTGTGACACTGGTTATCTGTGTGTGTGCACCAAGGATTTGTGTTTCTGCTTCAGGTCTAGT
The DNA here is from genome assembly GCA_902168325.1 of Peromyscus nudipes. Lineage (NCBI taxonomy): Eukaryota > Metazoa > Chordata > Mammalia > Rodentia > Cricetidae > Peromyscus > Peromyscus nudipes. The sequence continues at coordinate 9,940 of CABHPH010144238.1, read as the reverse complement.
GTGTTTCTGAAAGTATCGTGCTGAGAAAAAAAAGCTGAGGTTGATTAATGCTTCAAAGATAGCCAGGGGGTTGAGTAGGACAGCACTGAGGTGTACCCCAGTGCTATGGCGTGGGTGTGGTTTGTTTTGAGTCATGCATGGAAGGCCTTGTGTTCACTGTGGTGGTGTTAAGGTAGTGAGACCTTTAAGAACTAGGTTTAAACTGGGCCCAGTGGTGCTGAAATCCCAGCCACTTGGGAGACTGAGACAGGAAGATTGTCGGTTCAAAGCTCTCCTGAACTACAGAGTTCAAGGTTAACTCGAGCAATTTAGTGGGATATAGCTCAGCAATGGGATACTTCCTAACGTGAGTGAAGTCCTATTTTCCATTGTAATCATTGCAAAGGACAAGAGGAGGAGTCACTGTCTGGTGAGAGATACACGGTTTGGGGATTATAGATGTGAGTGGATCATAGAATTTTTATGGTTGTGGTGGTTTAAATGAGAATGGCCCCCATAGGCTCATGTGTATGAATGCTTGGTCCCAAGTTGGTAGAACTGTTTGGGAAGGATTAGAAGGTGTGGCCTTGTTGGAGGAGGCATGTCACTGGGAGTGGGCTTTGAGATTTTAAAAGACCACCCCATTCCCAGTTAGCTCTCTCTGTTTGAATCATGGTTGTTGTCTCAACATGCAAGATCTCAGCTACTGCTAAAGCACCATGTCTGCCTGCCTGCTACCGTGCTTCCCACCACACTGGTCATGGACTCACCTTCTGAAGCCGTAAGCCCAATAAATTCTTCTATAAGTTTCCTTGGACATGGTGTCTTAGCATAGCATTAGAAAAGTAGCTAAGACAACAGTACTCTGGTAAATTCTTGTGAGAGGGAGTTGTGAAGGGGGTAAGCTAGATCCCTGCCTTTTTATTATAGGGAAATATCAAATCAGAAAAGAAATAGACCCCACTTAGGTTTTTCAGTTACATGATAACATGTAATGTCAGTGCCATCATGTAAGTATGATTTCTGAGAGTTTAAAGTGATAATTAGGATTTACCAGAGAAGGAAACAGCATCAACTTATCTAGCAGAAGGTGCAGGACAGAAGCTGAAACTCTGGAACCCCCAGAGGAAACAGAGGTGCAGAGAGAAGGGCTGTCCTGCCTTTACCCATCGGCTATCACTTCATGCTGGTCACTACAGTGCATTTCCATCTGCAGGAACCCTCAGTGGGTCCAGAATGAAATGAAACAACACAGAATAGAGTGTCCAGCGGCATCTGCTGTTCACACTAGGCAGCACCTTTTCACTGTCCTCTATGTGTCTTTGGGTTTGTGGTGAAATTCCTGTGTGACTGTGGTTGTGGTCAGAGGTTTGAGAAAGATCCTTACATTTGTACATTTGTCCTTTTTTTTTTTTTATTTTTGCCTCCAGAATCTTCCTGTTAAGTCATTGGGAATCATGTATCTATAATGGTTAATCTAAATTGTTGATTTGATGGATTGTGTGGGGGCTGACAAGCCCAAAATCTGTAGAACAGACCCCCAGTTGGAGACTCAGATGAATGTCAATTTTGAAGTCTTGATGCCCAGATCCTCTCCTTTGGGCACTGATGATCTTTTAAGGCCTTGAACTGACTTGATGGTGTCTACTTACATTATCAAAAGCCATTTACTTCAAGTCTGTAAGCTTAAACACTAATTCCATCTTTTTAAAAAACTGCTGGCAGCATCTTCTACGGTATTTAACTAAACCACTGAGCACAGTGGCTCCCTCAAGTTGACACACAAAGGCCATTGCAAGAGTCCCATTTGGGAGCTGGCAAGTCCTTATCTGAGCCTTTGCATGTCTGAGTCCATTCCTACAGTCATGCTGGGAAGAGATGGAATCCTCATTTCCAAGATGAGAATACAAACTCACATGGATTAGGAGACTTGTTCCAAATCACTCACCTTCAGAAACCAAGTCCAGATCATGACCTACGGGCCTCAGGTGCTTCCTGCAGTAGCCCTGGGAGGCCTACACTGTGAGGGGACAGGACTCCTTCAGCAGCCAGATGTCCAGACTGCTTGTGCCTGGCCTTTGAAAGCTAGGCAGCTCTCTGTTGGTGTATTTCTTTTCACCATGTTGAGGAAAGAACCCAGGTGTCTTAGTCATTTTCCTATTGTGATAAAACGCCCTGACCAAGGCAATTTATAAAAGAAAGTGTTTAATAGGGTTTACAGTTCCAGAGGGTTTGAGTCTGTAATATCAGAGCAAAGGCATGGCAGCAGGAGCAGCTGGGAGCTGGGATTTACAACCATGAGGCAGAGAAAGGGAGAACACAGGAATGGTGCAAGTCTTTGGAAACCTCAAAGCCCACCCCCAAGGACACACCTCCTCCATCGAGGCCACACCTCTGACTTCCCAAGCGCTCCAACAGCTGGGGACCAATTATTCAAACATATGAGACTACGGAGACCAGTCTTATTCAAACCACAACGCCAGGGTTTTGCACATACTGGGCAAGCCCTTGCAGTGAGCTGAATTCCAAGCCTCAACTAAGTTTCAATCCCGGTTCTGTCAACCTCGTACAGCTGAGGACCTGAAGCCATTTGTGTAACCATTCCCCGCCCCCATTTCTCCACTGTAAACATGAAGCTAACAATAAAATTTTCCCTGTAGGACAATTTGAACAATGAGAAGAAATTGCAACCTGGTAAATTACACCCCAAACAACAGCTCTGTGCTAGCAAAAACAGTTCGCAATGGCTCACACCAGTTCATTTGGGAGAAAATGAAAACAGCCATTTTTACAGATGAAAGTTCAATCTGGCTTCAAGATCAACACTAGCTGGCCCCTATGCTTATGTGCATTCATACTCAATTTTCCCGGATCCAGTTCCAAGGATTGAACCCAGGGCCTGTGCACGCTAGGCAAGCTTCCTCTCTCTGAACTGTATCCCTGCCTGTTGGCTCCTTTAATTGCTTTTCACAATTTGATTTTTGTTCTGATTTTAGTTCTGCTTGTATTCCCAGAAGGTAACACTTCTTGTGAGGTTCCGTTCTGTAGGAGAGTAGAATCTGAGCTCAGCCACCTTGACATTGACAGCTTCAAACATCAGCTGTGGCTCAGATCATGAGATGGAACCCACAGCCAATGCTGCTTGGGTCACCAAGAGCCTGAGACTAGATAGTCCAGAGACCTAGGAGAAAACTAAATAATACTGTTCTGCTAAAGGAACCTAGCAATAAAATCACACACACACACACACACACACACACACACACACACACACACACACACACTTAGCTGTATGTTTGCTCAGGTCTCACAACGCTGTAATCAAGTCATAGGCTGGGGGCCAGGAAGGTGATGCAACCGTGAAAGTACTTGCTTTCAAGCCTGACAACTGGAGTTCTGTCCTAGGATACATATGCTGCACGAGGCAACTCAGTAGGAGGAAAAGGGTCCCAAGAGCAGGCAAAAGAGTTAGAGATACCCTGCACGAGGCAACTCAGTAGGAGGAAAAGGGTCCCAAGAGCAGGCAAAAGAGTTAGAGATACCCTACTCCCACTGTTAGGAGTCCTAGAAAAACACCAAACTACACAATTGTAAGGTATATGCAGAGGACCTAGGTCAGACCCACACAAGCTCTGCGATTATCACTCTAGTCTCTGTGAGCCACTATGAGCCCCTACTTAGTTGATTCTATGGGCCGTGTTCTCTAGGTATCCTCTACCCCTCTGGATCCTACAACCCTTCCCCTGCCCTTCTGTGGGGTTTCCCTGGCTCTGCCTAGTGTTTGGCTGTGGGTCTCTGCATCTGCTCTAATCAGTTGCTAGATGTAGCCTCTTTGATGACAATTGGGCTAGGCATTGATCTATGAGTGTAGCAGAATATCATTAGGAATCATTTCATTGACTTTTTTTTTTTTCTCAGTTGTGTTTGGGTCTATCCTGAGTCTTCGGGCTGTCCAATGTCTGGTTCCTGGCCATAATGAGAGACAGAAAGGGTGTGGATCCAGATGGGAGGAGGAAGAAAGGAGGAACTAGAATGAGTGAGAGGAGGGGAACCATTATCAGAATATATTGTATGAAAAAAATCTATTTCCAATTAAAGAAAAAACAAAACAGAAAAGATTTAGTTGCTTCATAATATCTAAGTTATACCTCAAAAAAAAAAAAAAAAACAACTCATGCCCCAAGACTAAGAGAGATAAACTGCCTTGTTCTAAGGCATATAGCTACTCAGTTATGATTATCATAACTTAGCTCTGATGCCAAAACCTGTGCTCGCCTTCCCAAGACTGACTGGGGCATGTGGCTGTTATAAGTAGACTTCACTGTCATATCAACTGGATTTAGAATCACCTAGGAGACATGCTGACTTGCCTGTGAGGGTGATTCTGGGGGTGATTGACTGATTAATCTCCTTACACTCCTGAATGAAAATGAATCCTCCCTCCCTTCCGTTGCATCCTGCCTCTTTCCCTCCCCTCCCCTCCCCTCATCCTCCCATTCTCTCTCTTTGTCTCTCTGTCTCTCTCTGTCTCTCTGTCTCTCTCTGTCTCTCTGTCTCTCTCTCTGTCTCTCTCTGTCTCTCTCTCTGTCTCTCTGTCTCTGTCTCTCTGTCTCTGTCTCTGTCTCTCTCTCTCTCTCTCTCTCTCTCTCTCTCTCTCTCTCTCGTGTTTGTGTGTGCATGTGCATAAGTGTGTGTGTGTGTGTGTGTGTGTGTGTGTGTGCGCGCGCGTGCGCCCTGGCTATCCTCAGGTGTCTTTTCTGGATCAATCTCCACCTTAAAAAAATGCTTTAGGGGTTGGGGATTTAGCTCAGTGGTAGAGCGCTTGCCTAGCAAGCACAAGGCCCTGGGTTCGATCCTCAGCTAAAAAATAAAAAAGAAAGAAAGAAAAAAAAAATGCTTTAGAAACAGGATCTTACTGAACCTGATGCTCATTGACTCAGCTAGGCTAGCTGGCCAGGGAGCTTCACAGATCCGCCTGTCTCTGCTACCTCCACCCCAGCCTCCCTCCCCAGGCTGGGATTACAGGCAGTCACTGCTTGACTTCTTCTGTGGAGTCTATGCAAAGTCAAATCCTTGTGTTTGCGCAGCAGGCACCTTACAGACTGAGCCATCATCTCCCCAGCCACCCCCACCCCTGTTTAAGACCCTTCTTTTCAGAGGTTTGGTCAGAGCTGTGAGAGAAGGAACAACTCAACAGTAGGTGAAGCTTACAGAGTGCCCTGTGTCAGAGAGTGCTAGTCAACACTTTTATTACTTGTAAACATTACCAGGTTCACTTGCAAACATGTTCAGGGAGTGGTTGGCATATCTCGATGCAGTCAATCTAGAAAGTGCCATTAGAATCCTTGTTCGGATGCACACCTTTACCATCCTGAGTCACACTCCCAAGAACCTGACTGGTGCTAGTCCACTTTCCCCGAACCTCCTTTGTTCATCAGTCCTGGAGACTCCCCCGACGTTCCTTAGGGAGTAGTGCATCTGTGCTCTTTCTGTCTTAAGGTCACCCATAATACAATTCTCTGTGTTTTGTTCCTCATCATTCGAGGGTACTTACAAGTAAACAGTGAGTCATCTTGTTCTCTCCCATCTGTTCTTCTGGGCTTTGGAAGTTGATGGGAAAAAGGAAGAATTTGCTTGGATTTTAAAATGGAAGATTTTGGTCAAGTGTGGAATTCAAAAATGGGTCACATGATCTATTAAAAAACATAGTCATGGGCTACAGTGCTTATTGAGTGTTTGCTTAGTAAAATTTTGGAGTGGAGAGGAATCATTGTTCAACATGAACCATTAAAACAGCCAGAAAGAACTGGCAATGTGCCTCGATTGTTGGAGCCCCAATTTCAGAAACGGCTTTACTTTGTATTTTATATTTATAACACTCTCCAATTAATATGCTTTAAAGCACATACCGGTAACAAATAGTGCATTATCATTGTTATTTTAATTATTTTTATCGGTTAGCTAGCATCTACTATGTACCTAGGTCTATGGGATGTCCCAAAATAAAGAAAGTTTAAAAAATACTGCCCCTAGGAGTACACAATCTTACTGGTGCTAAAACAAGGCGAAGCTGTAGAAATGCCATGGATTTTGAAGACAGAGCGGGGGCCTGTATGTGAGCTCTCAAAGCTGTTCCCACTGCACACTTATCACTCACTGATCTTAATTGTCAACCTGATTACCTCAATGGGGATTAACTAGTAAAGTGAACCTCTGGGTGCATCGGTGATGGCATTTCTAGAGATGATTAGGTCATATGGGTTCTGACCTGATAGGCAGAATGACTAGTCCCTGGCTAGAATCATTATTAGAAGGTGAAGAAAAGTAGTGTTTGTGGTCTCTTTGGGAGAATCTAGTCACTGGAGAAGGTTCTCAAAGAAACAGCCCTAAAATCTGGAGAAAGATGCTTCCCATTCTCCCTTGTCCCTTCTTAGAAACCCCAGCCCATTTTGGGATGGGAGGGAGCTTGCAGTAAACTGAACACAGCAGTGCCTCCCCTGAACCTTGGAGGAACCACAACACTGCTCCCCGTCTTGTCTCCCGTTCAAAAGCTGGAGCATTCGATCAAACCCCAGCTGCCTCACTTACTGGGTGACCTTAGGCCACTCACTCAACCCCTCTGGACTCTAGTTTCCTCAGCTATGAATGAAAATGATGACAGTGCTGTGGTGATATATTGTGTACCCTAGTAAAGCTTACCTGGGATCAGAGGACAGAGCCAGCCACTAGATTAGATATAAAGGCCAGACAGTGGTGGCACACACCTTTAATCCTATCACTCAGGAGGCAGAGATCTGTCTGGATCTCTGAGTTCAAGGCCACATTGGGCTACATGAGAGAAAAAGCCAGGCAGTGGTGACACATACCTTTAATCCCAGAACTTGAGATCTCATGTCTTTGCTTGGGAAGCACACACGCCTTTAATCCCAGGAAGTGATGTCTGGGCAGAGAAAGGTATATAAGGCATGAGGAAACAGGAACTCACTCTCTTTTGACTGAGAATTTCTTAGAGGTAAGAACTTGTGGCTGGCTTGCTCTGCTGCTCTGATCTTTCAGCTTTCACCCCAATATCTGGCTCTGGGTTTTTGATTATAAAACCTTTTAAGATTCGTGTTACACAGTGCCTTAATGATTGCTTTTAGTAGACAATGAGTGTGAATCACATAGTATATTAAGCACTCAATAAATATTAAGGCAAAGAGATCCCAAATTCAGAGAAAGTATGGTCGGGCACACTTTAGACTCATTGAGAGCTGGGGGCCTTTATACCCGGATAGGCTCCAGCCCAAAGCACCCGTGTTTAGCGGAGGGTGAGTAATCTCTCTTCTGCGGTGTGGCCACCCACAGGTTGTCCCTGCTTCTATGGATGGCCTCACACCCATGCATACAGTCAGTGCTAATGCACTCAGTGGGTGATACAAAGAAAAGGTGAGAGGGAGACATGTTGGGAGGGTTGGGGGAGTGGGAAGGGGGAGCTGAAGATGGGTGTCTAAACAAGAAACATTGACCACATGTATGAAATTATCAAAGAATAAAAAAAACTGAAAAAGAAAGAATCAGCATGGTTATGATGGATCTTGGGTGAAGGGAGACTCAGATACCCGAAGGTCAGTAAGAAGGAGAATGTGAGAAAGACTTTTGGGTGGTTCCTATCTGTGGAGAGTGCACGCGTCAGTGCTGTGTGCAGGGTTGTGAGTGGTGGGCAGCCACAGGCAGACACGGGAACAGCAACCCATAGAGAAGCAGGGTTTTGTTCTTGGACTTAGAAATCATGTTTTGTGGATGATGGAAATAGAAAGAAGTTTTGAGATCTCTGTCCCTGGTCCATCATTTAATAGATGAGTAAGAATTGGAGTCATGTGGTGATGACTGACACGATGCAAGAGAGTGCCCAGCCTTTCTCCGTCACATCAATGATTTTTCTCTTGACCTCAGGTCTTTCTCTAACAAGTTTAAAATCTGAATCAGGAGCTTTATTCATGGAGTTCATGCAACTCCCACAGAAACCCTGAAAATACGTCTTGCTTTAAGGACCAGGAATTGCACTGTCAAGTACCTGTGCATGACAGCAAGCATGTGACACGGGCTACAGTTTTAATTTTCTGATGAATGCGGAGAGGGAGGTCCCACTGTCAGAGGTACACTGAAGAGGAAGCTTAACTTGGCAAGGTAAAAGGCTTGCCTGGGTCATCCAAAGTGTCGGGGAGGCAGAATGGCTTTCAGTCAAACACATAAATCCATTAATCTGAGAGCCAGGCGACAAAAGAGCATTGCATATAAATATTAATAGTGGTTTCCAAGCAGTCAGAAGTAATTGTTTGAAGCAGATTCTTTAAAGAAAAATAAAAATCTGCTTTCCACATTTGTGCCGATTTTAAAGGAATAATAAAAATATTCTGACAATGCTAAAATAGATTTAATGTATGAAGGCTTCATGTGGATTTTATTAAGCTTGTGTAAAACAAATAAAATATGGATTATCTAATAGTGTTAACCTCTCATGCTATGTCTGTCAAATTTTATAATAGTTTTTTTTTAAAAAAATCTCTTGCTAAGCAGTGGGTTTGCTTGCCTTTAGTTCCAGTACTTGAGAGGCAGGGGCAGGCGGATTCTCTGTGGGTTCGAGGCCAGCCTGGTCTATAGAGTGAGTTCCAGGACAGCTAGGGCTGTTACACAGAGAAACCCTGTCTCTGAAAACCAAAAGAACACACAAGCTGGGCAGTGGTGGCTCATGCCTTTTTTTTTTCTTGGTTTTTCCAGACAGGGTTTCTCTGTGTAGCTTTGGAGCCTGTCCTGGAACTCACTTTGTAGCCCAGGCTGGCCTCGAGCTCACAGAGATCCACCTGCCTCTGCCTCCCAAGTGCTGGAATTAAAGGCGTGGGCGGCGTTGGTGGCTCACGCCTTTAATTCAGTACTTGGGAGGCAGAGGCAGGCAGATCTCAAGGCTAGCCTGGTCTACAGAGCTAGTTCCAGGACAACCAAGGGCTACACAAAGAAACCTTGTCTAGAAAAACAAAAACAAAAGCCAAACCAAAACAAAACAAAAAGAACATACACAAAATTAATTTAGGGCTGGAGAGATGACTTAGCAGTTAAGCGCAGTTCCTACTCTTCCAGAAGACCACAGCTTGGATCCAGCACCCACATTAGGAGGCTCACAATAGCCCGTAACTCCATCTCCAGGGGATCTGACTCCTTCTTTTGGCTGGTCACATAAATGGAGTATACTCACTCACATAGACACATATGCACATAGACAGAAATAAAGTAAGGAATGAGGGTGAATATGATCAAAATATATTGTATGAATTTCTCAAAGAAATAAATTATTGTATTCAAATAATCTATAATTTAGACTTTTCATTGGTATATGCTTTTACATATTGTTTTCTATAAAATAGTGATTGTTCTTTGGTTATAAAGTAATTTATAATATTTAGAATAATCATGCTGGCATATTGTAATCATTCATTCAAAGGAATCGTCGCAGCAAATCACGTTTTAAAAGAATGTGCTTGTTTTATGAATTCCTCAAAAATAACCACAGCGCATTTGGGGAAGGTGGGGGGCTATCACAGATCCTATCGCAGATCCTGGCACAGAAGGGCTGCTTCCCCTCTGCGGTTTCAGTTGAGCCAAGAAAAGTAGTTCTTTGGGAGAGTTCATGATCCAGGCCCTGGGAAAACAGAAGGTCAAAGCATCTTCAGCCTGAATTCTCATGGACTCAACAGGCGAGCCCGCACAGAGAATAGCCATGAGCCTGAGCAGGGTGTGCAAGCCAGGCAGAGAGGGGGCAGTGCGCGTCAGGCGGTCGCCCAGGCGACGCAGCTGCTTTCACCCAGGCGGGGCCGGGGAGTTGGCAGGTAAGGAGCAGGAAAGAACCACCGTGGGGTGCCAATGTGTGAGTAGCCGCGGTGATCCGTAGCCGGGCTGGGAGGTGTGGGACAGAGCCTCGGTCTTA
>CABHPH010144237.1:0-17874 GCA_902168325.1 Peromyscus nudipes | reverse complement strand
TTCTTTCTTTCTTTCTTTCTTTCTTTCTTTCTTTCTTTCTTTCTTTCCTTCCTTCCTTCCTCCCTTCTTTGTTTTGGTTTTTGGTTTTTGGGGTTTTTTTGGGCAGGATTTGCTGAGGGATGGTCTGTATGTCAAATTGCTCTGATTGGTCAATAAATAAAACACTGATTGGTCAGTGGCCAGGCAGGAAGTATAGACGGGACTAACAGAGAGGAGAATTAAGAGAACAGGAAGCTGAGTGAGAGAGACACTGCCACCAGCCGCCATGACAAGCAGCATGTGAAGATGCTGGTAAGCCACAAGCCATGTGGCAAGGTATAGATTTATAGAAATGGATTAATTTAAGATATAAGAACAGTTAGCAAGAAGCCCACCACGGCCATACAGTTTGTAAGCAATATAAGTCTCTGTGTTTACTTGGTTGGGTCTGAGCGGCTGTGGGACTGGCGGGTGATACAGATTTGTCCTGACTGTGGGACAGGCAGGAAAACTCTAGCTACAAGAATTTCTCTTTTTATTCTTGGAACTCACTCTGTAGACCATGCTGGCCTCAAATTCAGAGGTCCTCCTTCCTCTGGCTCCCAAGTGCTGGGTTTAAAGGCATGTGCTACTAATGCCCAGCAAGGGACAGATTTTCTTAAACCATACACAGTGATGTTTACATTTCAGTAAAAGCTTTAAAATATTTTTGACCTTGAATGGGGCAACATTTTATTAAAACAAAGCCAAGAAAAGGGGGAGGGAGCATTTAGAAAGCTAAACTAATCTGCAATTACATTTAGTCATTTTAAATTTATACCTAATTTCCTTCATTAAAAAATTTACCATGAGATAAATAATAGTAACATCTATTGGAAATAATTTATTGTTAATCCCACCAGGCAAGAATAAGACCACTACAACAATTTTTGGCCAAATTTGAAGCAAGCTTGATTTTTATTGGGGTGCTCCCAAGAGCTGGCCAGTGACTGCCTCCTAAGTCTTGTTAAAAAGAGCAGCCTTATGTCTGTTACTTAGGGTCCTCCTAAGGAGTAAAACTATGAGTATTTACAAAGCAGGTTTATAAAAGACAGTGGAACAGTAAAGTCATACAGAAAAATCTACAAAAGAAAAAGCAAAACAACAAAACAGCTATCACCATGTGGTCACCATGTGATTAGGGAAGGTTAGGGGGGTTTGGGTGTTCCCCAAAACAAACAAAGGTCATGGGTTGGGGAAGGCCAGTTTCTAGGAAACAGAGACAAAAACTTATTTTTAATGAAATAATGTAATGTCTCCTGCCTTCAGAATGGAGTCAGGCAGGTTCCTCATTACCTCTTAGCTTCCCCCCCCACACACACACAGTCTTTTCCTGGGATATCCTGTTGTTTACTTTCTCCTGTCACAGAAGAAGGAGCCACAGCCTGACCCAGGACAGAGGTTTTGGAGGAAACTCTTAGACAAATACGCTTGAGCCTAAAGTAGGCAGAATAAATCCCATCTCTAGAGCCAGGTTTTTTTTTCAGTAGAGTAAAACAGCATGTGACAATCTTCCAATTATTCATAGGCAAAAGACATTTAAATCTCTGTAAGACAGAGTCAGTGATCAAAGGAGGGAATGAGAGTGGAGAGGAAAAAAAGAGTTAGAAGTAGGGGATTTCAGAACATTTGCTTGTGTGGTAGCCAAAGTAGTCACAACCTGTGAGAATTGGATTTCAAATGTGCCATTTTCTGGCCACTGAGAATGACTGTCAAGCTTGTGTTGAGAACAAGCTGTTCTGCAATGAAAAATAAGGTGGTAAGGCTTAATGCAATCTGTGAGTCCAAGACTCTTGAGAAAACAGGTGAGAGGAGTAATCACATCTAGTTTTGAATGGGAAGAGACTATGACTGGAGAAAGGAAGGGAGATGCCCTTGAAGAAGGTGTGGCAGGAAAGAATTCCCAGGAGCAACAAAAAGGGAGATTTAGGAGAGATTTAGAAAGATAGTTCTTCCAAGTCTAGGTATTAAGGACTATAAATAAGAGTCCTTGCCATAAGAATTCTAACAGCATAAGAATAGAGACACAGGGAGGGTGACACAGTAAGGCATGAGTACCAAGATCTGTAGAACACAGTCTTAGTCTCAGGGTATCTCTAGTAGGTTTTATGCCCCCACCCCCAATAAGTTTCTCCAATAACACAGTAAACAAGATCAAGTCAAATTGGAAAAGGGTAACAACAGGTATATTTCAGCAGAGCAACTCCCAGACAGGTTCTTTGGTCCCAAACATGTAGGCTAGAGAAGAGGTGCTCCCCAAGGGAAAGCAGGGAGATTTTATGGGTTATAGGTGAGGGGTGATGGTGTGTCTACCACAAATTGAGTTTGTACCCAAGTATGGTAAAAAACTTAGTGCTTAGGTTGGGACTTTGGCAGCTGGCAACTTCAGGGGAGGAAGCTGCAATAGCTGTCAAGAATGCCAGAACTGGGCTTTTTTTGGCACCTTTCCTTTGTTCAGAGACTCTGAGCAGGAGGGGTTTGGAGAGAAGGAAGAGAGAGACACAGACAGGAATGCGGCTTTCCAGATGGTAGAGGGGTGAGCTGGAGCTTCCAACCGAACAATCTCCAGGGACCAATACTTGTCAGATAGATGTCCAGGATCACAGTAGAGAGGTATCCCATTCCATGTGATGGGGAAATCTAAGGACATAGGAAGGCTACCTGGCACACTGGTGTGATTTTCATTTAGTGAGTGAGAGAGACAGAACATGCAGTTCTGGGGAGACACTTACCCAAGTTGGCAAGAAGAGACTAGTGGGTAGAGCAGGTAGAGAAGTGACTGAAGAGATTGACTTTACATTTGGAGTCAAATATGGCGGTGGCAGAAGCCAACAGAGTCAAGGGATCCAATCTCAGCAGGGCCTAGTTCTGCAGTTTGGTTTGGTTAGGAGGGACCAGGTTTTAAGGGTCCAAGCCTCCTTCTCAGGTTTTGGCACCAAATGTAAATGAGAGTGCAGTGAAGTTTATTGGAGGAACAAAGTGCTGGGCTGTGTAGACAACAGCAGCTTGATGGGAAAGCAAAAGGATTATATATGATAATCATCAGAGTGGAGTTCTCTGAGCTGGTGCTGGCTGATCAGATTAATCATGAACTAGATGTCTTTGCCTGATGTGGTTGACTTGGGGGTGGAGTCAGATAAAGGAGGTAGTGGATTTCCTGGTAACAGAAACCTACCTTGCCAGATTTCCAGGAAACATGGAGCCTAGGCTTTTGTTTACCCATTTGCAATCTTCTTATTTATCTATTTATTGAAGTAGTTTTTTATTGAAAATGAATTATTCTCTCATACAATACACCCTAACCAGTTTCCCCTCCCTCCACTCCTCCTAACTTCCCGCAACCTTCTCTCTCCCCCAGATCCCACTCCCCCTTCCTTTCCTCTTCAGAAAAGAGCAGGTTTCCAAGTGATGACAGCTAGACAGGACAAAACAAGATACAATAAAACAAGGTGAAAGCCCTTATATTGAGGCTAGACTGTGGTGATATATTGTGTACCCTAATAAACTTTGCCTGAAGATCAGAGAACAGAACAAGCCACTAGATTAAACATAGAGGTCAGACAGTGGTGGCACACACCTTTAATCTTAGCACTCAGGAGGAAGAGATCCATATGGATCTCTGTGAATTCAAAGCCACCCTGGACTACACGAGATTGACTCAGTCTAGGAGAGAAATAGAGGCAGGCAGTGGTGACACACACCTTTATTCCCAGTACTTGGGAATCACACACTTTTAACTCCAGCAAGAAAGGTATATAAGGCATGAGGAGACAAGAACTAAAGGCTTTTTCAGGCTGAGGGGTCCTAGAGTTAAGACGTGACTTGTTTCTTTGTCTTTCTGATCTTTCAGCATTTACCCCAATTTCTGGCTCCAGGTTTTTTATTAAAAGAGCATTTAAAGATTCGTGTAACACTGGATAAGGCAACCTAGTAGGAAAAAATGATTGTCAAGAACAGGCCAAAAAGTCAGAAATATACCCACTCCCACTGTTGGGAGTCTCACATGAACATCAAGCTAACAGTCACAATATATACCTACAGGACCTGGAGCAAACCCATGAAGGCCCTGAGCTTGGTGTTTCTGTCTCTGTGAGCCCATGTGAACTCTGCTTAGTTGATTCAGTGGGCCCTGTTCTCCTGGTGTCCTTCATCACCTCTGACTAACTCCTACAATTTTCCTACCCATCTTGGGGGTTGTTCTCCAATCTCCCAGGGGAGGGAACCAACACAGACCTCCAATTTAGACTCTCTCGCTGCATGATGTCTGGCTGTGGGTCTCTTCACCTGCTTCCATTTGCTGCTGAACGAAGCCTCTCTGATGATGACTGCACGAACCTGGTCAGAGTACTAAGTGCTTGGAGCCTAACACTTGGTACTTATAGGAGTACCATTCATGAAACCATCCTTGCCTGATGCAAACACTATTTTGGGAGCCCTGATCTCTGACCTAGTTCCTAAGCTAGATTCTAGAGCAGTTGGTGGGAGGTGGGGGCAAAGCAGAATGCTAAAATAGCAATGGAGGCTTGTTAAGAGAAAAATGCCTCCTGGTCAAGAGAATAGGATTTCTGACTGGAAGCAGACCTGCTGTGGATATCACTCTGTATCAATAAAGCGCTGATTGGCCGGTAGCCAGACAGGAAGTATAGGCGGGACTAACAGAGAGGAGAATTGAGGGAACAGGAAGGTAGAGGGGAGACTGGCTGGAGCCGCGGCCAGGAGAAGGAAGATGTAAGGTACCGGTAAGCCACGAGCCACGTGGCAAAGTAGAGATTAATAGAAATGGGCTAAATATAAGAGTAAGAGCTAGACAATGATAGGCCTGAGCTAATGGCCAAGCAGTTTAAATAATGTAAGCGTCTGTGTGTTTATTTTATAAGTGGGCTCGGAGACTGGCGGGACTTGGGAGCTGGAGACTGGCGGGTGGCAGAGATTTGTCCTGACTGTGGGCCCAGCAGGAAACTCTAGCTACACAGACCTAGCATTCCAATACTATTAGGGCAGTCTCCTGGCCAAGGGGCCATTAGGAAGGTGGACTTATCTTAAATTGTGCGGATGTAATAATTAATTCTTTGTACTAGGAGCCTTACTCTAGATTATTGGGTCAACTATTACTAAACAGCTACTCTCTCCCTATTGCAGTTTCTTACTCCAAGATTGGATTGGAAATAAGAGCCATAACCTAATGACTTTGAAAAAGGAATTACTCAGAAAAGAAGAGGGATTTATAAGAAATACTTAAAGATTATTATAATATATAATATTATATGAATATTTATGAATATATAAATATTTTAAAAAGAGGGAGGATTTATAAGAAATGTCAAATACGGGTCTTTTCTTTAAAACTTATGTTTAGGTGAAGGAACTCAAATATTTTTATCTCCCCCAAGTTGTAAGGCTGTTATGCAAATGTTTTAATCCCCACAACATAGTAAAACCTTTTTTACACAAAGATTCCCTGGAGTGTTCCAGAAATGTGATGGACTGTACCAATAACCTTTTTCTCCTTAGGACAGTAGGAACCCATTTCCCCTGTCTTCATTTCCCGTGTGCCAATTCTCTTCAGACTAGACAATTGAATTAAGACCGTAAGGTTGTTCCCAGCCAATGGACAAAAGACAGTCACCACCTGAGCTAGAATAAAATGCAAGTGCACTTCCTACCTTCTTCTGAGCACCCCTTCTTGATTAGGAGTAAAGTTTGCCTTGTTCCAGACACTTCAATTGGAAGTGGTGGTCTCTTTGTAACCCTGCATTTATTTCTAACAGTGACTGGGAGACTTTGTAAGTGGGTAGGGCTGTTGATATTTTTGTTTCCCTTGACAGCTTGCATATTACCTTCCCACACTGTGAAAGCTAGTACTTGGGAAGGTAGCTTCCCAGGCAATATGAGCTCAATTTCTCCAAGTCCTATATGGGTGATGTCTTCTCCAGAGGGTAAGGAAGTTTCTTTTGGCCAAATAAATGTTTGTCACAGAGATGTGCTTGCAGGCAACCAAGAGCAATAGCAATAGCCTGTATTGTTTGGGAGGGGAGGGTCTCCTGGAACCCCTGATTAAAACTCAAAGGGAAGTAGTCCCTACTTAGTTACTTTGTTGTTTTGTTTTTATTTTTATTAGATAGGCTATAGCTCCTTGGGTATACATTATCCCACCATGTGGAATAACAACATTAAAACTATCTATGCATATGTGTAGGGGGGACATGTATATATACATGGGTAGCTAATAGCAAGTTATAGGTGTGTGTGTGTGTGTGTGTGTGTGTGTGTGTGTGTGTGTGGTTTGACTGGGGCTAAGGTGGGCTGTCTTTGATACCCAAGCATATTAATAGTTTCTGCAAGTGGAGCAGAACGGTCAGACTAGGGCTAAGCAATTCTTTATGGCCAGAGGCTATTGCCTAGTACAGCCTAACTTAATTCCTCATGACCTGAGGCTGTCACCCAACAAGTGCCATGCTACTTGTTTTTCTATGGCTTTCAGAGAAATCAGGTATGGTGACATGACCAGCCATTGTATGTGCTGGGGGGAGGGGGAGGCAGTATTTCTTTTCCTATCCAAAGTACTTTGCAATTATAAAAGAATTTTAATTTTGTTTTTATATAGATTTCTGTGAAGAATGGAGTTGGAAAAGTTGGGATTGGATGTCTGTACAAGGCAAACTTTACTCTTGATCAAATAGGTATGCTTGGAAGAACAAACACACACCAAGATAGCAAGCACATTTGTTTTTATTTTAACTCAAGTGATGGCTATATCTTTTTTCCCTTTGGCTGGGGTCCACATTCACAATCTTATGCAATTTTCTAGTTTGAAAAAAATTGTCATACAGGAAATGAAGGAGGAAAGGGCGAGAGGTCATTTCTTTAGGTCATCAAATTCCTAGAATAGAGCAGACTGACCTGGCCCCATTGGAATAATAGTCTGTACCCAGGCCAGAGGTTTTGTTCTCTTAACCAGGAGTTTTCTTTTAACAGGTCTTCATAGATACATTTTTTTGTAACACAGATCTTAAAAGATCTTATAATAAAAAACTCAGAGCCAGATATTGGGGTGAAAGCTGAAAAAATCAGAGAAGCAGAACAGCCAGCCACTAGCTTACCTCTATGAAATCCTCAACCTCAAGAGAGTGAGTTCCTGTTTCCTCACACGTTATGTACCTTTCTGTGTCCTGCCATAAAGTAGTATTTTACCACTGCCTGCTTCTGTTTCTGTTATGTACCCCAATGTGGCCTTGAACTCACAGAGATCCAGATGGATCTCTGCCTCCCGAGTGATAGGATTAAAGGTATGTGCCACCACTGCCTGACCTCTATGTCTCATTTAGTGCCTGGATCTGTCCTCTGATCCCCAGGTAAGCTTTACTTGGGTACACAATACATCACCACACATTCTACCTCCCTAAAGACCTTAAAATCATTTAGAAAGATGTCAGAGCTTCAGAACACTTTTGGATCCTTAGCCTGAGTAAAAGATGAAAGTGCCAAGAATGCCAAGGACATTTCTAGCTTTTAGTCATGAATGAAACCAGTTACTTTTCTTTTGGGTTCTTTTACCCTATACTATATAGTCAATGTCTACACCACAACAACAGTCCAGTAAGTTATCCCCACTGTTACAACAGTGACATTTCTGTTTCAGGGGTAACCAATAACTATGGAATTGAAATAAAGCCAGATAAATTGACAGGAACACATGACTAATATTGTAAACCTAGTCAAGGAACCCATGACTTGAGAGGTCATAGGTCCTAAGGAAGAAACCACTACTAACATATTACTAAAGAATTGTATTTTCCAACTACCTACTAACTACTTATCATTATATTTATAGATAATTATCACTTGCACCTCTTATCAAGGAAGCTTCTTTTTTCAGCAAAGACTATTAGAGAGATCTAAGTTATCTTAGTTAGGGTTTCTATTGCTTCAACAAAACACCATGACCAAAAACCAAGTTGGGAAGGAAAGGGTATATTTGTCTTATACTTCCACATTGCTGTCCATCACTGAAGAAAATCAAGGCAGGGACTCAAATGAGGCGGGAACCTGGAGGCAGGAGCTGATGCAGAGGCCATGGAGGGTGTAGCTGAAGGTTTTCTGGTCCTACTCAGCTCCCACAGCCCTGCAGTAGCTGCTCAGACAGAAATGAACACACAGAGACTTATATTAATTATGAACTGTGTGGCCTAATGGCTCTGGATTCTTACTAGCTAGCTATTACATCTTAAATTAACCCATTTTTATTTTTTAAGAGATTTTCTATCCATTTTACGTATCAACCACAGATTCCCCTGTCCTCTGTATTCCCACCCACAAGCCTTCCCTCCCAACCCCCCCCATTCCCACCTCCTTCAAGGCAAGGTCTCCCATGGGGAGTCAGCAGAGCCTGGTACATTCAGTTAAGGCAGGTCCAAACCCCTCTTCCCTGCACCAAGGCTGTGCAAAGTGTCTCATCATAGGCACTAGGCTCCAAAAAGCCTAGGGAGGTTCCCAAGAATCCACAAAGATGACTCTACCATAGACTACTGGTAATGGTTGAGAGGTTGCCTGACCTGATCTACTCTGGTGATGTTCCCTACTCTACTCTCTGATGGCTGAATACCCTAACTGTCATCATAGAACCCTCATTCTGTGATTGATGGAAGCAGATACAGAGATCCACTGCCAGGTCGCAGGTGGAGCTCCAGGAGTCCAATCAATGAGAGAGAGGAGGGATTCTACGAGCAAGAGATATTGAGACCATAATTGGAATTAACCCATTTCTATAAATCTATACTTTGCCACGTGGCTCATGGCTTACTGGTACTTTTACATCTTGCTTTTCCCTGGTGGTGGCTGGCAGCGTCTCCCAGCTCTGCCTTTCTCCTTCCTCTCTCTCTCTCTCTAGTTAGAATGTCCCATGTAATCTTATTCTGCCTCACAATTGGCCAAACAGCTTTATTTATCAACCAATCAGATCAACACATTTTCACAGCATACAGAATGACATCAGCCATCAGGAGGACAGCTGCTTATTGACTTGCTTCCCCTGGCTTGCTCATCCTGCTTTCTTATAGAACCCAGGACTTATATACCAGCCCAGGGATGGCACCACCCAAAATGGGCTTGGCCTTCCCCATTGATCACTAATTGAGAAAATGCCTTATAGCTGGATCTCCTGGAGGCATTTCCTTAACTGAGGCTTCTTCCTCTCTGATGACTCTAGCTTGTGTCAAGTTGACACACAAAACCAGCCAGTACACATATCTAGCCAAAATGAGAACAAATGAGTGTGGATGACTAGACACAAATCGGACATCTGCAATACAACCCCTGCACTCAGAGCTCAAGAAACATCATGGGAGATGGGGTGGAAACACATAAGAGTCTGAGAAGAAGATCAAGTGCTGTGTAACAGTTTTCTTCTGGACAATAGGTATTTTGGTCCCATGAACTTTCAACTGTATGGCTGCTAGCAGAAGACCTGAAAAGGCATCAATGAACAGGTCAACATGGATGGAGAAAAATTTCACAAGGCTCCACTCCTAAATAAAGATTTACAAGCAGCCAATGGTTGCTAAGAGAAGGAGAACCAGTTTTGTTGTTGTTGTTGTTCATTGTTGTTTGTCAAGGACAAAAGCCCAGTCTTGAGTCAGTATACAAACACACACACACACACACACACACACACACACACACACACGAAACTAAATGCAGAAGAAAAGATCATGAATTCCAGAGAGGCTGATGGGGATGGGGGGACATAAGAAGAGTTTGTGTGGGTGGCAGAAGTGGAAAGGATGTAAATACAGATTACTCATGTATGGAATCTTCATATAAAAAAACTTAGTTTCAAAACACGAAAGTTAATACTAGAATGACTGTATGGCCCAGCTCTATCACTCCTGTGCATATACCCAAAGCACTTTATATCCTACCATAGAGATACCTGCACATACATATTCATCGCGGCTGTATTCACATTTCTAGGAATGGAAAGAACCTCGTGCCCTTCAACAAATAAAATGATGATGAAAATGTGTTTCATTTACACAGGGAAATTTTATTCAGTCACAAAGAAAAATGAAATTATAAATTTTGCCTGAACTGAAAATATTTTAAGTAATATAATCCAGGTAAAGTAAAGAAAACCACCTGTTTTTTACATTATTGAGATCCTAGCACATAATTTCTAAATGTGTATATTATGTGAGTACATATAGAGATCAGGAAACTAGAAAGGGATCACTGAGAAAAGCAAAGAGACTTTAAATTAGAGTGAAGACAGGCATTAAAACTCACGTGGAAATGGAAGGGTCAATACTGGAAGAAGTTTTAAGTGGGAATGGTGGGCACAGAGATAGGGCAGAATAATAAATGTGGGAGGTTAACCCAAACTAAGTGTGTACAGAAAGGTTACAAGAACAACTCACACTTCCTATGTCAATTAAAAAGTAAAATTTAAAGAAAATAAAACTACTATTTAGGGATGACAGGGTCTGGATATCTCTGTTGGTATTTTCAGGCCATTCCATGATATTCTGGAATACATTGGATAAATATACAGTTAATCAGCAAAATAAACTTCTCTCTACCATGAAACATGATCATTTGAAGTATATATTAAGCTTTATCTAATAATGCATGCAATGTTTAAAAGAAATATGAAGTTCCAACTGGAGTTTTCCCTATAACTGAAAATTCAATATCAGAATGTATTACCTTCATTTAGAAAGGCTGGATAAATTCCTCAAATATTAAGGTAATTTGAGGATTGCTTGACCACCTATTGAATGCATTATTGAGAATATGTCATTTAATTTCCTAAGCCTTACTGTGCTGATGCATATAATGGGAATATAAGTAGTACCTACATTAGAATATAATTATGATTGAACATTTAAGACACCTAGTATTGATAAGTTCAAATGGTTTTGTTATTTTTTAATTTATAGTCTGAATGTAAATTATAGTAAAATTAATGAATATATGAATAGAGAACACATGAATTCATATATATGCCCATATAATATCTATGTATACAATATATACATGTGCCTAATGATTAAAATGAAATATCTTTACTGTTACTTCTGTTAACTGATGATTGCAATAATATTCAAACGGTTTTGGAAGAAGTAACTCATGGAAGTCTGTAGCTGGAGATTTTTCTCTCTGGTCCCACCAAGCCCCGGCAGTCCGACAGCCCACTTATAAAATAAACACACAGACACTTATATTGTTTAAACTGTTTGGCCTAATGGCTCAGGCTTCTAGCTATCTAGTTCTTACATCTTAAATTAATCCATTTCTATAAATCTATACCTTGCCACGTAGCTCCCTCTGCCTTCCTGTTCTCTCAATTATCTTCTCTGTTAGTCCCACCTATACTTCCTGCCTGGCTACTGGCCAATCAGTGTTTTAACTATTGATCAATCAAAGCAACAGATTTGATTTACAGACCATCCCACAGCAGAAGTCTGAATAGGTACCAGAGACAGATGAGAAAACAATTCTCTTTCCAGAAGACAGTAAACAACTGCTATGCCCCCATTTTGGATTGACAAATCAAAGAAACCTCTTGAGATTTCAGTAAATACTAACAAGCATGCACAGAGAAGTGCAAAGATTCCTCTTTTAAGAGTGAAACCTGCTTTGGTCCCACCTGCTTTACCAGACCCTGTTTTCTTATAACTGCACAATTTCCACAGCAGTTTGAAGATTCTTGCTTAAGTCTTTCTGGAATGCTGTGCTGTGTCTGTGGCCCATGGATTAAATAGAAAATTATGATTTAGAAACTGTGAGAAAGCCATGCATTGGAAGCCTGGATGACATCAGAGGTTTTTAAATATTGCATCTAACAGTTCATTATCAGAGCTAAAGAACTTTTCCCTGAAGTCTCATTTCTCACAATTTCCTCTCATAGACCTTTTTCATGTTCCAGTCATGATTTTGTGCTCCCATACTTTTCTTATTGAAAATCTTCAGGAACTATTATTAAGACCAACAACTAGACAATATGAAGAATAGCGAGAGATATTGGAGAACTCAGTTCTAAATGGATTATCAACCCTCCCCTCAAAGTTTAGAGACCTGTGTGGAAGAGTAGGCAGAAAGATTGTAAGAGCCAGCAGGGATGGATGATGCTAAGGAAACTTCCAGACACTATAGGACTGATGCCCATATGATCTCACAGAGACTTTGGCAGCATGCACAAGGACTGCGCAGGTTCAAGCCAGACAGGGTGCGAATGCTAAGAGAGAGAAGTGGATACGGGTTTCCACATCTAACCCAGAGCTATCTGCAATTGGTACCCTCTTACAAAGGGAAAATTAGTCTTCTCTAATGGAGCCTTACTACATACATTAACCATACTTAAGGACCCCATTCCCAGAAGTAGATGGCCAAAACAAAATGAACTCAATAATTTTTTTTTTTAGATTTTTATCTCATATAGCTTTATTTGACTGTACTTTTGTTCTGTTGCTTGTATATTTTGGTTTTTTATTTTGTGTTTTTATAGTGTATGTGTTTTTTTTGAGCTTTATTAGTTTGCTTTTTTAAAGACAGAGAAAGAAATGGTGTGAGTTAGTGGATGGTGAGGTGGGGATAACCTGGGAAGAATTGGGAGAGGAGAAAATAATATATTCTATAAATTTTTTTCAACAAAAAGTGTTTGGTTTAACAACAACAAAAATCCACAAGAACTGACTGAAGGAACTTCAAATATTAAGAACTATTTGAAGAAGGCTGGTGAAGGATTCAAGTCTACAATCAGTGCTTATGTAAATAGGAAAGACAAAACAGCTACTTGGCTATTTTTCTTAGGATCTCTGCCTATGAGCATAATTCCTGGTTTGTTGTAGTGAGTACCTACCACTCCAGCATCTGATATGTTAGATGTTATATAGGAATGTTAAGACTTATGTTGAGGTGCAAAAAAAAAAATCTTTGAAATGAGAATGTCTCATAGCAATATATATCTTGCACATTAGGTATATGACAAACACTATAGAACTAAAGCGTGTATAATTATCCCATTGAGTTTTGCCTCAGCCTTTCACGTGAGTCTTAGATTCCTCATCTGTGGAATTTTTCACAGATTGTGGCTATACAATACTTGAAGGGGATAAGAACAATCTCTGCTCTCTCGCTGCATGCTGACAGATGAAAAGGGACAAATTGGCTCGCCACTTTTCCCCACCAGGATGTATTTAAGGCTGCATGGTTGACATTCCTCTGGGAGTCTATGTCCAGACAGGAGTGGAGTCATTTGTGGGGAAGTCAGCAAATGTCAGCAGCAAGGAAGGAGGGAGAATGAGAACATGTAGCATGTTTCTTCTCCCCGGGGGAAAGGTCTTTGAGGAGTGGAGCAACGTGGAAGGGCTGGGTACACAGTGCTGGAACTCATCAGAGAGCTGAAGTCCCAGCAGGAAGCAGAGGCAGAAAGCCAGGCCAGGTGGACCAGGCTCAGAAGGCAGAGGGAAAATAGGACTACCATTTGGTGAGGCCCCAGGTGCCTAGAACTCACACCAGGGCTACCAGATTCTGTATTTATGGTGAAACAGCTATTTTCTGGCTCCTGCGAGTAAAGTCGCAACACCTAACATTCTGAATTCCCCGCTTCTGCAAGGAAGTTGTTGGCATTTTCTGAGGGTGGAAAAGCACTGCTGGGAAGGGACAGAGAAACAGTGCTGTGAGCACACACACACACACACACACATACACACACACACACACACACACACACACACACACAAGCGCGTCCTTCTGCCATTTGACGATCTGAAGCAGTCTCAGTCACACTGACTTGAGGGCAGGTCTGTGGCCAGAGAGACAGGAAAACGAAATGGGAGGTGACTGCACACTGGATAAATGCAAGAGTAGGCTGGGGACTAATGTCCCACTCTGTGCAGAAACTTAAAAATCAAGAAAAAATGTAGAGTGACATGTTTTCTTAAAAAGACTGTTTCCGACAAGGTGTGTCCATGATACCTAGAAGAATAGGGTGGCTGTTAGAGCAAACCCTGAATTAGTTTAATGGAGTCTGAAATCTGGTTCAATACAGGTAGTCCAAGTACACATGTTTATAAACAGAAATACAGGGAGAGGTTTGAACTTCTTCATCAGCATCACTTCAACTCTCAGTCACAACAAAGACCCCCTCCAGAAAGTTTTTGTTGTTCTGTGGCTGCATCCCTTGGTTTTCTATTGTTGGGATAAAGACCACAAGGAAAAGCTACTCAGAGAGGAAAGGTTTATTTTGCTTAGATGTCCTAATCAGTCCAAGGCAGAGACTTAAGCAGAAGAACTTGGAGGCAGCAACTGAAGCAATGGCCATGGAGGAATGCTGCCTACTGGCTTGTACTCTGTGACTTTCTCACTCTAGGTTCTTATATCCCCAGAACCACTAGGGGTCGCACCACCAGCAGTGGGTTGAGCACGCCACCAACAACTTTAATCAAGAAAATGCCCTAAAGACCTGCCTACAGGCCAATCTGATGGAGGCATTTTCTCAATTGAGGTTTCCTTTTCCCAAAATGACTCTGGCTTGTATTAGGTTGACAAAAAGAAATTAACTAACTGTAACTAACGAACTGACTATTCAGCACAGTGATCAAACATGACGGAAGATTAGATATCTTCTCAGTTGGCTTAGATGTTGGAAATCCAAACTAGAGCTGCAGTTTGCACATGTCAGTTCTATACATTCCCACCAAGGCATGTGGAGAATCTTCTCAAGTCAGAAACAAATTTAATGACACATATACAAATTTAATTAGCACATACATAAGGGTATCATTGGGGCTTGTGCTTTATTTGGCTCCCAATTGTTAGAAGACATGCATAATTGTGTCCAACTCTGATACTCAGATTGCTTTGTCGAGGGGTTGACATAAAGGGAACAAGGTAGCAAGGAATATGGGAGCCTATATTACCTTTTCCAGTAACTTAAAAGCATTTTTTGAAACTTCATTTTTTTTAATATTTGTGTCTGAATATTTTATCTGCATATATTGTTGTATACCACAGGTGTATATGGTACCCATGGAGGCCACAAAAAGGTGTCAGATCCCCAGGACTGGGATTATAGATAGTTGTGAACCACAACTTTGGGGCTGGAAATTAACCCAGGTTCTCTGACAAAGCCCCTAGTACTCTTAACCAAGTAATGCTCTGAGCCTTCTCGACAGCCTCCAGTTACTTTTGAAAGCATCACAGTGGAGAAAACCTGATCTCAACAATGAGATGGTTTGTTCCTGAACAAGATGAAAGAGGTACTCCTCTATTTTATTCTCTTTCTCTCTTACTTCTCAGCTAGGGCTATAATAACCGGTGCCTGAAAGAAAACAGGCATTTTTCTTCTTACAGCATAAGAGACCAACATTTAAGATCAAGGTCCTGGAAGAACACAAATTCAGGTGAGAGCCTTCTACACAGCACACAGAACCCTGTCTTGTCACTGTGCCCCCAGCAGACATTTCTGAGGAATGAAGATGGAACTCTGGTGTCACATTGTAGGAACTCAAGGTCATGTTGGCCTAGGCTTCCACTCTCTTGACTTCCTTTAACTTTCATTGCTCTCCAGTTTCCAAAAACAGATTTTGAGGGTTAGATCTTCAACATAGGAAGGTTAGGGAGACCAAAGTCAGTGCTTTACAGATTTGGGGTTTGCAGAAGTAATCGAGAAAAGACAGCTATGGAAACTAAAACTTAATTAGAATTATTTAAAAAACCCTCTTGGACGGAAACCTGAAGAGTGAAAATAATAATGACTTATGTTTACATTTGTGACTTCCCTCAGAACATTTTCATACAGACCTCATAAAAGGATTAATGTTAGATTTAGGAAGGGGGGGCGGGGGAGAGGGAGAGAAGAAAGGGGGGGAATGAAGGGTTGCATGTAGAAAACATAAGAGGTTTGAGATGGGGGCAACAGGTTGGATGTGATCTAAAAATACTGCATTCATATATAAAATCTCTAAATAATAAATAAAATGTAAAATAAATATCCACAGCAACCATAAGAAGTGAATTTGAAAGACCTTATTATTCATTTCCTGGCCAGAAACATGAAGGGATGTTGGGACTGTGTATGGTGACTTAGGGCTTTGAGGCCCTGGAGTGCTGAGCAGACTACACTGGATACTGCCCATGGCTTCCACTCCAGCATTCTCTTTCCATTACAAACCACCAATATTGTACTTTGTAGATGCCCCACAATGATACAATAGGACACGTATTTATGGTAATCCCAGATGCCAGCGGTTACTTAAGATGGGCAATATGAAGCCATTCCCCAAAGTTTAAGGCTCTCTGTTAATTTTCTTGCACTGTAATTTAATTCTCAAAAGATTTTCTGGGAATTATTCCTCAGGCAAATGGCGAAAAATACCCAGGAGGCAGATAAAGTCCTTAATGTGAGAGTTATTTTATTTTTTAATGAAAATAAACAAAGTTCAGATAGAATAAGAAAACTGAGCATTGAAAGTGAGAAAGATTTTGTCATGAAGCCTTTGGCTGAGCTGCATCCCACCCGAATGTATATGACAATGTCCTTGGTACAGCCCCTGGGATCTCGGGGGAGAGTCATCTACAAAACCTGATTTTTCTAAGTTCTTATCAGCATCATCAGTCCGTTCTTTCTCTTCCTCTTCACTTCCTTGGTTATCAGTGAGCATTTGTGAATAAGCATTTATAGATCCTGGAAAAAGGAAAGAAGGGAAACATTATGACTCAAATGAAATGTCCTCTGTTGGGAGCTTAATTATACTTCTGGTTCCCAGCAGGTGGTGCTATTGTGACCAGTGATGAAAACTGCAAGTGGAGTACTAGTGTCTGTGTTTCTGAAGACCTCTTGGTGGCTCTATTACCTTCTTGACTGCCAGAACAGAAGCGCACCCTTGCCATGTAGTCTCTCCACAATGATATTCTGTAGAATCAAACAGGCCAAGCAACCATGGACTGATACTCAACGATTAGCTAAAATAAACCTTTCTTTCGTTCCATTGCTCGCTCTGGTACCTTAGTCATAGCTATACAAAAGCAGATAGATGTTTGTTTTTGTGATTTGGCAGTGGCGGGGGGGAGGGGCATCACCCAGCTCCCAAATAAATCACACACAGAAGCTTATTCTTAATTATAAATGCCTGGCCTTAGCTTGGCTTGTTTCTAGCCAGCTTTTCTTAACTTTAAATTCTCCCATATATCTTGGGCCTCAGGGGTTTTGTCTTTCTCTATTCCTGTGTACCTTTTCTTTTCTTCTCACTCCATTCAGGCTATGTAACTGTGTGACTAGGTGGCTGGACCCTGAAGTCCTCCTTCTTCCTCTCTCATTCCTTCTTTGGTGACTTCTTTTCTCCTCCCAGATTTCTTCTTCTATGTATTCTCCCTGCCTGCCAGCCCCACCCATCCTTTCTCCTGCCTCACTATTGACCATTCAGCTCTTTATTAGACTATCAGGTGTTTTAGGCAGGAAAGTAACACAGATTCACAGAGTTAAACAAATGCAACATAAACAAAAGTAATACACATTAAAATAATATACCCCAACAACAACAACAACAACAACAAATAAGCCAGTGGCTCTTGGGTTCCACTGGCAGCAGCAATAGCTTTCTTCTAGCTTGCATGTTTAAGTGAACTTTCATTACAACTCAGAGGATTCAGCTCCATAACAATGGACGGCTGCTATAATGGTTACTATGGATTGTCAACTTGACAGGATACACAATCACATAGGAGAAACGACAAGTTCACCTGTCAAGAATTATCTAGATTATATTAACTTCTGGACATGCCTGTGAGATATGGCTCTCCTTAACTGTGGGGTGGGGTGGGGGAATGGGGATCCTGAACTGAATAAAGAGGATAAAA
>CABHPH010144236.1:0-14169 GCA_902168325.1 Peromyscus nudipes | reverse complement strand
AAAAAAAAAAAAAAAAAAAAAAAAAAAAAAGTGAAGGGTACTTTCCCTGCGGGACTTCTCGGAGCCTTTAACATGTTAATGAGCACCCTGACCACACAAGAGGGGTTATGAATACTGCGAGTCTCTGATGGTTGCTGAATCTGCAATCTCTGGCAGTAGAAATACCAATGCAGGGAAGGTGTGTCACCCAGCTCCGGATACAGCAGTTTCTTCTCGGTGCCACCTAAGGAGGTGTGTCTGTCCACCTGGGCCAACTCCCAACAACCCCTCACACAACAGCAGCCACGGACGGCCCCTCTCTTAACCTCTCTCCCCCTCCCCCGACTCCATGGTGCTGCTTTCTCAGTTTGCACAGGGTCTACCTGCTGAGCTACTGGACTTCAGCTCCGGGAGCTGGATTTATACACCAACCCCCCTCCAGACAGACCGTCCATCCTTAGAGGCTCCCCCCCCACACACACACCTCAAAAAACATACATACATGGCCTAAAGCCCCCAGTGGTTTTCTGTTCCAAGCCTCTCCCTCTCCCCAGGGGTTCTCAAAGACACAGGTCATGAAGGAAGGAATGACGGAACCTCCCCGGAATGACATCCCCCCTTCAATCAGCCTTCGGACAGTTCCCACCCATGGGGCGCTCAAGGAAGGCTGAGTCTGCCCCTCCTAGAGCAGAAGAGAACCCTCTGCAGATTGAACACCCCCACCCTGTGGCACCGAGCCAGCGATGCCGCCTCTGTACCCTACTTCCCTGAGGGCATCCTCCATCCGCTTACTCTGGGTCCAGGAGCGCTCAGCATCCTTCCAACAGTCAAATGCCACTCACGAGCTCCCTCTATCCTCCCCCCCACCCCCACTACTTGGGCCCGCAGACAGCTGGGGTACCCCGGTGGGGGTGGGGAGGGGATGTGACAGGCTTCTTCTTACCCTGAAATGAGCAAAGCCAGCTCCCCATGGAGAAGCTTCAGGCACTGGCCATAGGGTCCTGCAGGCAGGCAGGCAGGCGCTGGCCTTGGTCCCCGCCTCCCGGATCGATAGTGAACAGAACGTCAGGAGTATTAGGAGGCAGCCCTGCCCCCTGCCACACAGCCCAGGAAAAGCTCATCTTGGCTTCCCCATCCTGACACCATTAAAAAGTTTAGGATGTGGTCAGGGGAGGGAGTGGAGGAGCCGGCCTTGACGGAACGTTCTTGACCTTGGCTGATTGAAAGTAGTTAAGGGCAACAGGCCTGGTCCTCCAGTGATTCAAACAACATCTCAGACGAGGCACTCAAGTGATGAGCAGGGAGCGGAGGAGCAAGCATACCTCAGTCCCCAGGAGGGTGAGGCAGGAGGATTGCCACAGATCTAGGCCAGCCTGGATTACACAGGAAAACTATCTCCAAAACAAGAGGATGGTCAGTGAGTTGGCTCAGGGCTTAGAGGCACTTGCTGCCAAGTTTGACAACCTGAGTTCAATCCCTGGGACCCACACGGTGGAAGGAGAGAACCGGCTCCCACAAGTTGTCCTCTGACCTCCACACACCTGCTGTGGCATGTGCCCGACCACACGCATACCACACATCCTACGCATGTAAAATAAATAATAGACAAATATATCTAAAATAAATAAACATACATCTGAGGGGCTCAGATGTAGCTCATTGGTAGAGCACCTGCCTAGAATCCCCCAGTGAGGGGCTGGGGTGTGGCTCAGTGGGAGAGTACCTGCCTAGAATCCCCCAGTGAGGGGCTGGGGTGTGGCTCAGTGGTAGAGCACCTGCCTAAAATCCCCCAGTGAGGGGCTGGGGTGTGGCTCAGTGGTAGAGTACCTGCCTAGAATCCCCCAGTGAGGGGCTGGGGTGTGGCTCAGTGGTGTAGGATGAACTATCTCATTGGTTATTCAAATTCGACAAGGTGAATGCTGTGACAGGTAGGTGACAAACACAACCGGGAAAGTCCTTCCAGGCCTGCCTGAATGACAGAGCACAAGGGCTGCCTGTGGCCCATACTCTTTGCTTGGCAATCCCAGGTTCCCAGCTTCCCAGCACATCTCCCAAGCGCCAGAAGGGACTTCTTAGGCATTGCATTAGAAGGAGACTCCGGAGGCTAGGGAGATGGTTCAGTGGTAAAGCATTTGCTATGCATGCATGAGGACCTGAGTTCAAATCCCCAGGACCCAGGTAAAGCTAGGCATGGTCATGCACCTCAGAGCTTGGACAGCACCATGGGTGATGGAGACAGGAAAATCCTTGGAAGCTCATGGGCCAGCTAACCTGGTGTAAACAGGTAGATGATAGGAGATCCTGTCTCCTATGAGTCCTAGGCCAGTTAGGACGACACAGTAAGAACCTATCTCCAAAAGAGAGAGAGAAACCCTCACTACGGAAGCTACATGAACACCTGCCCAGTCCTCTGACCTCTGCATTGCGCTCTGCACATCTGGATTCCCATGTACACCGGCACATGCACATGCACACACACATACACAGGACTAAAAGGAGACTCTGAAGAAAGGCTGCCGTATACAACCCAACAGAACCTTCCTACCCAGCGCAGAACAGAGTGGAGGCCACACCCAGCAGGCGCCTGGAGTCGTGAACCCCTTTCTCCTGTTCACAGCCCGGGACAGATGCTAACATCGTCCTGGGTCCCGCTGACAGGGCCTCCCCAGAGCATCCTCCACCTAGCTCCACACCTGCCCACCTATCAAATCCCTCGACTTGTATTCCAGGGAGATATCCGCCCTTGAAGTCTCTTCCCTGGGACCCTGCTGCATCCTGTGTCATGCTTCTGGGTACCAATACAGACCTTCTCTGCTACACATGGCATCCATCCAGGCTGTTTCCCGTGCCAGACCCTCTCTGCCCAAAGCTGACATCATGCCTTGGGAGGGAGCCACAGCCCTGCTTCCCAAGGCAGGCGCCAACTCACACATGGCTCTCTCAAATCGTCCTGGGTGTCCCCCGCAGAGTCCCAGTCTCCTCAACGCTTTGTGTTATTGACTGATGTATCTGTTCTGAGACAGGGTCTCACATATCCCGAGCTAGCCTCAAGGATAACCTTTAACTCTTAACCCTTCCCCTATTTCCCACAGGCTGGGATGACAGATGTGCAGTACATCTGGTCTACATAGTGCCGAGGACGGACCCCAGAAGCCTCGTGCATGCTGGGTAAATACCCCTACCAACTCAGCTACATTTCCAGACACTGTTGGTTTATTTTTGAGACCGATTATTTAGCCCAGGCTAAATATCAAATATTTAGCCCAGGCTAGCCCTCATCACACAATCCTCCTGCTTCAGCCTGAGTGCTGGGATTATAGAAATGTACCACCATGCCTGGGACCTCCCCCATCATCTTAGAGAGCAGAAGGCCAGTCCCATGGGTGGCTGGGAACCTAAAGGGCCAGCAGGAATGGGAACTGTTTTCCCTAGCTCTTCTACTCTTACTCCCTAGCACTTGTTACCATGGCTCCTGGCACTGACACCCTAAAATACGGTAGAGCCTTTGCCTAAAATGACCCAGTGGGAGACTTGGGCTGTGGCTCAGTAGTAGAGCACCTGCCTAGAAGTCTCCCCACCCCTGTGAGGGGCTGGAGATGTGGCTCAGTGGTGGAACACCGGCTTGGCATGTGTGAGGCTCTGGATTAAATCCCAGACACTTGGGGAAAAAAAAAAAGAGAGAGAAAAATTGGGGCCTCACTGGATGGGGAAAGCCAATGAAGAAAGAACCCAGAAGAGACAATGGGCCTTTCTCCCTGAAGGTCATGTCCTGGCCTAGGGCCAGGCTGGCTGGTACACTTCCCCAACCACAGGGTTCCACGGAGCCACCCCTGCTGGAGTAGAGCTCAGCCTACTGGGAGCTTGCGGCTAATCTTGTCTCTTTGTATTTAAATGTTTTTTGGTGTTTTTTTTTTTCTTTTAAAGATTTATTTATTTATTTATTTATTATGTATACAGTATTCTGTTTGCTTATATGCCTGCAGGTCAGAAGAGGCACCAGATCTCATTACAGATGGTTGTGAGCCACTATGTGGTTGCTGGGAACTGAACTCAGGACCTCTGGAAGAGCAGCCAATGCTCTTTTTTTTTTTTTTAATTTTTTAAAAAAGATTTATTTATTTATTTATTTATTTATTTATTTATTTATTATGGATACAGCATTCTGACTACATGCATGACTGCACACCAGAAGAGGGCACCAGATCTCATTACGGATGGTTGTGAGCCACCATGTGGTTGCTGGGAATTGAACTCAGGACCTCTGGAAGAACAGCCAGTGCTCTTAACCGCTGAGCCATCTCTCCAGCCCCGCAGCCAATGCTCTTAACCGCTGAGCCATCTCTCCAGCCCCTTAATATTTATCTTATGCCTATGGGTGTTTTATTGCACATAAGTATGTGCACCATGTATGTCCCAGTGCCCGACCAGAAGAGGGCACTGGACCCTCTGGAACTGGAGTTTCAGGCGGTTGTGAGCCACCATGTAAATGCTGGGAGCTTAGCCCGGGTCCCCCGCAGGAGCAGTAAGAACAAGTGTTCTTAACCACTGAGCCGTTCTTCATTCAGCTCCTGGAATTCCGTGTCTGTTACTACGTGTATGTATATATGCTGTTGGTTGTGTGCGCACACCGGGGTTGGGGGTTGGGGGTTGTTGGGATGTGTGCTATAGTTCTTGGAAGACATCTTGCATGGTCATTTCTCTCTCTACATCATATGGGTCCAGGGATTGAGCTCATTAGCCCAACAAAGCAGTTTTTCAACCCTACCATTACTCAGCACCCTCAGGCTCCTCCCAGGAAATGACCCTTGAGTACTGACTCAGGACAGTGGCCCTGTGGCCTCCCCATGACAGGCAGTGAGCATGCATCCTTCACCTGGATGACTGTACCAAGCTCTCTGGCTTGGTCTTCCCGTCAGCCCCACAGTCTATGCTCATGGCAAAGCTAATATACTCGGGGGTCCCCTAGGCCACACCCTATATAGCTCTTCCCATGCTGGAAAGACATCTGAACCCCTGACCTTCATCTCTGATAACCTCCCCAACCTCTCGGTTTCCACTCCCTTCCACTGATGTGTCTTTGTGTGTGTACATTTTCATGTTGTATGTGCATGGACATGGTGTCTGCATGCACAGGAGGCCGGAGGTCAGTGCTGAGTGTTGTTACTGTTTCTGTGATAAAATACCCTGACCAAAAGCAACTCAGGGAGGAAGTTTTAGCTCTGAAGTTCCAGGTCACGGTCTATCACAGCAGCGAAGTCAAGGCGGGAACTTAGCATCACATCCATAGTCAAGAGGAGAGAGAAAGGAATGGCTGCATGCTTAGTGCTCAGCTGGCTTCCTCTACTCTCATACAATCCAGGGCCCCCAACCAGAGACCAGTGCTGCCCACTTTCAGGCTGAGTTTTCCCAGGTCCAATAACAATCAAAATAACCCCAATAGACAAGTTCATAGGCCAATTCAATGTAGACAATCCCCCCATGAGACTCTCTCTTGCCATGTAACTCTAGAGTGTGTCAAGTTGACAACTGAAACTTACCACCAAGCCGGGTGTGGGTGAGTGGGGGTGGGTGGGAGGGGGGATGGGAGGGGATGCCTGCCCTCGCCTTTAATCCCAGCACTTGGAGGCAGAAGCAAGTGGATCTCTGTGAGTTCGAGGCCAGCCTGGTCTACGGAGTGAGTTCCAGGACAGCCAGGACTGTTATATAGAGAAATCTTGTCTTGGAAAACAAACAAACAAACAAAAAAACAACTAACCACCACATTGGGTGTCTCCTTTTACTACTTTCCACCTCATTCTTTGAGACAGGGTCTGTCTGTCTGTCTGAACTTGGAACTGGCCAGTTCAGCTAGGCTGGCTGGCCAGCAAGTCCCAGGGGTCCTCTAGTTGAACTAACAGGTCCGGTTTTCTCACAGGTGCCAGGGGTCACTCGGGCCTTTACGCTTGTATGGTAAACACTTAACCAACCAAGCCATCCCTCAGCCCTGAGATGGGTCTTATTTCTGCACAAACCCCCCAAATTAAGTT
Source organism: Peromyscus nudipes (assembly GCA_902168325.1). Taxonomy (NCBI): domain Eukaryota; kingdom Metazoa; phylum Chordata; class Mammalia; order Rodentia; family Cricetidae; genus Peromyscus; species Peromyscus nudipes. The sequence goes on along the minus strand of CABHPH010144236.1, from coordinate 8,164 downwards.
TGGGTTTTTATACCACCATTCCAGTCCACTGCAGGATCATTTCCACCCCCACCCCAGCTTCTTGTTTGTTTGTTTTTCTGAGACAGGGTTTCTCTGTGTAACAGCCCTGGCTGTCCTGGAACTCACTCTGTAGACCAGCCTGGCCTCAAACTCACAGAGATCCTCCTGCCTCTGCCTCCTGAGTACTGGGATTAAAGGTGTGCGCCCTCCCAGGTTCTTCTGGAATGTCTCCCATGAGTATGAGGGGATCTGCCATCTTGGAGGGGAACCTGGGCTGCACCATATTCTAGTTGGTTGACTCCAAACCTCTGGGACAATCCAATGAGATGCAGATCCTATACTTCTGGGTGAAGTGTAATGCAATGAGGGACTGTGTGGAGATGTTTCTCACTGGGTACTCCTCAAAAAAAAAGAGGAAGAAACAATCAACAATGCCAACACAAAAGATACAGAATGAATCTCCAGCTGGGTGTGGTGGCTCCGTCTGTAATCCCAGCACTGGAGGCCGAGGCAGGAAGGACATGAGTTCAAGGCCAGTTTGAGCCGTAAGATCTTGTCTCAAAAATTAACCAACCTATTCCTGATTCTAGTATACTCTCTATGATAGTGTCAACTGTCAATTTGAGAGAATCTAGAATCTCCCAGGAGACAGGCCTCTGGGCATGCCTGTAGGGATTACCTTGATTCTGTTAACCGATATAAGAAGATTCATTTTAATAGTGGGTGGGGCTATTCCTGAGCTGGGAATCCTGAGCAGAGATGAACAGCAAAATGCATGCACCTCTGTTTCTTAATTACGGGTGAGATGTGACCAACGGTTTCCAATTCCTGTCACCTAGATTTCCTCACTATGATGACTTCTCAAACTGTGAACCCAAACCCAACCCTTAAGTTCTGCCTGGGTATTTTATCATAGCAACAGCAAACGAAACTTCAGAGATCCCTTGTGGTTTAAAATCTCGCTGTTGGAGTTGAGGATGTAGCTCGGTGGGTAGAGTGCTCACCCATCATGCCCAAGGCACTGGGCTCCATTCCCAGCACCACATAAACTGGGCATTGTGGCGCACATCAGTACTCTTAGCAACTAAGAGGCGGAGGAGGCAAGAGACTCACTGAATGCCTGAGGCCAGCCTGGGCTACACAATGAGTTTCTGAGCCCTGTGAGTGACACGGGCTACTTCTGAGTTACCCACACTCCTTTAAGTAACCCCAATAAATTCACTAGCTCATCATGCTGGACTCGGTGGAATCCTTATTTTGCTCTGTTGCTGATGTCCTAGCTGAGTGGGATCCATGTTTGTTCTTGTCTCCCCAGGAAAAGTCCCCAGGCTACAGCTCCCCCTTCCGGCTCTCGGCCCCACATACCTTCCTTGGAGCCACTGGCTGATGCCACCACAGAGGATGAAGCTGACCCGATGGACGGCCTGCCCACGGGACTCGAGTGCTTGCCTCCTCGGCCGGGGGGCTTCAGCCCACTGGGCTTCTGCATGGTGGAGCCGCGAGGAGGGCAGACGAAGGCAGATGACGGTCACATCCTCCCTGCCATCCTTGGTCACCTGTGGACAGAACACAAGAGGGATGGAGTCATCATGTCCTCACTAGGATGTGGGAAGGTGGCTGGGGGTCCCAGTGGTCCTGAAACTGACCGAGGCCCATCAGAGGACGTCAGCATTGCCTCTCTGTTTTGTTCGAGATAGGGTATTGTGTGGCCCAGGCTGGCCTCAAACTCACACAGTAGAGAAAGACACTGAGCTCCTCTCTTCGCCTCCTGAGGGTGGGGGTTACACATGCAAGCCACCACACCTGATTTACTCGGGCCTAGGGATGGAGCTCAGGGCTCCGCGTGTGCTGCACAGGCCCTCCATTCCCTCCATCTGTTTTTTTTTTTTCTGACACAGAGTCTCACTATATCTCCTAGACTGGATCTTCCAATCCTAAGCCAGCCTCCTGAGTGTTGTGATTACGAGTGTGCCTCACCAAGCCTCACTACACCAGGCCATTTATAGACAGAGATGAGATCTTTGCTTTGGGGCCGCCTGGGTGTGGCTGCTAGAAGCTGCAGAGATCACCTTATGACCACAGGGGACAGCTAGCTGGTGAGCCAGGCCACCACGGAAGGCAGAGCAGGGTGCTCCCCTCCATTAGGCCTACCTGTCTGTCTGACCTACACCTAGCTGAAGGGCACCACCACATGCACCAAAAAAAGATCTAAAAGAAAGAAAAAAAGCTGTCAGTTCACCCCTTTAATCCCAGCACTTGGGAGGCTGAGGCAGGAGGATTGCTGCAAGTCTGAAGTCACCCTCGGATACATAGCAAGACCCTGTCTTTAAAAAGACAAGAGAGGAGATGAGGAGACAAAGAAAGGAAGATAAGGAATAAGGAAACACACACACACACACACACACACACACACACACACACAAGTGGGGGAGGGGAAGAGCGCTAATCCAGAAATCCATACGAAATTCTCTTGGCAGAAATGCTTGGGTATTTCAGAATGTCTCTCAGTCATGTGTTCAGCAGCCAGTGGGTGTTTTAGTTGTTCGCTTGGTTTTTTTTTGTGTGAAGTAGGCATTAACCCACGGTCTTCCACATGCTGTCCAAGTGCTCTACCACTGAGCCACACCCCAGCCCCTCACTGGGGGATTCTAGGCAGGTGCTCTACCACTGAGCCACACCCCCAGCCCCTCACTGGGGGATTCTAGGCAGGGGCTCTACCACTGAGCCACACCCCAGCCCCTCACTGGGGAATTCTAGGCAGGTGCTCTCCACTGAGCCACACCCCAGCCCCTCACTGTGGGGAGGGGCTCTAGGAAAGTGTTTCATTGCTGAGCTACACCTCCCACCCTCTTCTCACCTTTTATTTTGGTAATGAGTATAAATTGCTCAGGCTGGCCTTGAGCTTATTATTCTCCTGCCTCAAACTCCGAGTAACTAAATCACAGGCCTAATCATCAGAATGGGCTCTTGAAATTTTTGTCCACCAGCTGTACCTCACCCAGAGGACACTTGGCCCGACAAGTTTCATTCTTCCAGGTAGCCTCTTGGGACCACCGGCCCTGGAGATATCTGGTGAGCCCAGGAGGGTCTGCTGCCCTTCTCTGTCTGCACTCTGCCTCCTGGAAACAGTGAGCAACTTCAAATCAGACCTCCGGATCTCCTCTCTGAGAACCCACCTGTCAGAGTACGTGGCCAGATCCCGAGACCGGAAACCCCACGTGAGAGCACGCCCACAGCCATGCAGAGAGGATGAGGGTCTGCTAGGCCCCAGGCCCCTGCACCAATCCTCTCACAGGAGGCTCCCTCAGTTTCCCTACCATTCTTGATGATCCCGACAAACCTACTGTGTGCTGTGAGGAACCTGTGCACCAAGCTGCACCTACCAAGTGTACAGATGTGGCCTGGCGATCCCCAAGTCTGCTGCATGAGTAGCAGGCATCTTTTTGTTTGTTTTTGTTTGAGACAGGGTTTCTCTGTGTAGTTTTTGGTGCCTGTCCTGGATCTCACTCTGTAGACCAGGCTGGCCTCGAACTCACAGAGATCCGCCTGGCTCTGCCTCCCGAGTGCTGGCATTAAAGGCATGTGCCACCACTGCCTGGCAATAGCAGGCATCTTACAAGGAGAATATTCCCAGTTGAGAAAAGTTCAGAAACAGCTGAGTATGAGGGGTTATGTCTGTCATCACAGCACTTAGGAGGCGGAGGCAGGAGGGTGGAGCCCTAGGCCAGCCTAGGTTATGTTGTGAAAACCTACCTTAGCAAAAGACAAGAGGGCTGGAGAAAGGGCTGGGGGGCGGGTAGAGTGCTTGCCCCACAAGCATGAGGACCTGAGTTCAATCCCCAGAACTCATGGTGAAGAGTCAGGTGTGATAACTGTGGTGCTGTGAATAAGAATGGCGCCCCCTAGGCTCATATATCTGAACTCTTAGTCACCAGGGAGCGGCACTACTTGAGAAGGATTAGAAGGCGTGGCCTTGTTAGAGGAGGTGTGTCACTACTAGGTGGGCTTTGAGGTTTCCAAAGCCCACGCCAGGCCCAGTCTCTCTCTCTCTCTGTGTCTCTCTATCTCTGTCTCTCTCTCTCTCTGTTTGTGGATCAGGATGTTGCTCTCAGTTCCTTCTCCAGCACCATGTCTGCCTGCACACCATCACGCTTCCTGCCATGATGATAATGGACTAAACCTCTGGAACTGTAAGCCAGCCCCCAGTTAAATGTTTTCTTTTATAGGAGTTGTCCTGGTCAGGGTGTCTCTTCACAGCTATAGAACAGTGACTAAGACATTGACACACGCATTTAACCCAGTGCTGGGAAGGCAGAGATGGGTGGATTCCCTGGCCAGCCAGTTTAGCTTTCTCGGTGACCCCAGACCAGGTAAAACCCTGTCTCAAAACACAAAGAAGAAACAACATCCAGAGTTGACCCCTGACCTCCACACACAAGTGTATATTTGTGCATTGGAAACACACACACACACACACACACACACACACACACACACACATTAAATAGAAGGAGGGAAGGAAGGAAGGAGAGAGAAAGGGAGGGAGAAATGGAGGAGATTAGTAAAAAGGGGGAAGGAAGAAGGGAAGAGAGGGAAGAAAAGAACAGATGCTGGTGAGATGGTTCAGAAGGGAAAGAAGCTTGCGGACAAGCCTGACGACCCGAGTTCAATCCCAGGCCCCACATGGTAACAGAGACCAACTCTTGCAAACTGTCCTCCACATGCGCATGCAACACACGCCACCACACACAAAAATAAAGTGTAATTTTTTTTTTTAATAAGGAAGAACACATTCATAGAGCCAGGAGCTAGAAAGATAAAAATCAATTTCATGGTTTCCATCAAAGTCACAGTGGAGCGGCCCGCCACGCTGCAGTGGTCCCAGCCCTACCTCCCAGCCCGGTGGCCCTGCTCTAAAACAATATTTCCAAGACCCTGACCTCAAGGGACAGCGCCCGCTTGCTTCAACTAACAAAAGAGATCAGGGAGCTGGCAGGAAGGAACCAAGCCGGCATTCAGCCAGTTCCAGCTTATCCCAGCCGGAGGACTGGAGGGGACCGGAAGGGGGGAGGGGGAGGGGAGAGTGGTAGCAGCAAGAGGAGAGGAGGCAAAGGGCTGAGCTGGCCCTCTATGACTCAGCCCTGCTCTGGGACAGAGAACTGGTTGTGGGGTAGGGGGGTGAGGGGTGGGGGACTTGGGAAAGCTGTGACATGGTGAGACACTGGCCTCTCTGGCCACGGTACAGCCGACCGATGGTGGAAGCCATGAAGTAAGACCTTGTGCAGCCTGAGGTCCAACCCAGTCTCACTCCAAGAGGTCTTGAGACATGAAACCAGGTGACAGTCCCGCGGTTATGACCTGGTAGCAGGTGTGGTCAGCACACAGTGACTCCAGCACAAAAGAGGCGGAGGAAGGGAGAACCGGGGTTCCAGGCAGGCAGCATGGCCCAACAGGTACAGGCAACCGCCACCATACCTGATGACCTGAGTTGGATCCCCAGGGCTCACACGGTAGAAGGGCAGAACTGACGAATACATACCGAAATGTAATAAAATTAAAATTAAAAAAATAATAACCAAGCTGGGAGTTACAGAGTTGCGGAGTTGCTAAAGTGCTTGCCCGAGGAGGCCTGAAGCCCTGCGTCTGATCCCCTGCACAAACCAGGCCTGGTTGTGCACACCTGCAATCTCAAAATTTGGGAGGTTGGAGCAGAAGGATCAGAAGTTTAGGGTTATCCTCAGCCACACAGTGAGTCTGAGGCCAGCTTGGACTACAAAAACAATTTTAAAAAATTAAAAAAAAAAAAAAAACAAACCACCTAAGGGTGGCACATCTTTAATCCCAGCATTCGAAAGGCAGAGGCAGGCAATCTCTATGAGTTCGAGGCCAGCCTGGTCTATCCAGTGAGTTCCAGGACAGCCAGGGCTACACAGAAAAACCTTGTCTCAAAAAATTAATTAATTAATAATAAATTTAATTAATTAATAAAATAAAAAAATGAAAACGGGGATCTAAGTATGGCTGCCTTGGGTGGGGCAGGTGTGGATGCCTGAGTTGGGAAAGAGAAGATGTAACTCCAGGAGCATCCCTCGATCCTTGATGCAGCTCACAAGTCCCATGTCACAACTCTCCAGCGGCTCTGTGCACAGAGAGGCCTTGTCTGGGAACTCAGGTCCAGCCGGAGCCACAGGCCCCTCTGCGCTGCCCTCAACTGCCGTTTCCTGGAAAGAAACTCGAGCTCTATCTGGTTCAGGGTTTCCATTTCAGCTGCCTGAGGGTGACCGACTGGCCACAGCTTCGGCAGGGGGAACAGGGCCCAGGATGCTGACCCAGTGAATTGGAGTTGCCCTAGAGAAGGGAACCGTGCCAAGTGGAGCAATGGAAAGCCCAGCTCCTCAGAGGTAATGTGGCCCCGGGGCGGGGAAGAGGGCACCCAGATACAGGCACCCTGGCCCAGAAGTCCAGCCACGCCCCTGGCCCTGACTCATTCACAGGGTGCTTCTGACAGGAGATAAAGGTACTACTACTACTGAGGCTAGCCATGTCCAGACTCCTCTTTCAGTTTTAAAATATTTATTGGGGGAGGGGGGGTTCATGCATGCTCCATGTGTAAAGGGTGACAACTGGGTGGGGGCTTCGTTTTTCTCTCTCTCCTTTCACAAGGAGGCATCGGGGATCAAACTCAGGGCATTGGGGCTTGGCAGCAAGCCCCTTCACCTGCTGAACCAGCTTGAAACCCCTTCTTTTTGGTATCTGATATATAGCCCAGGCTGGTCTCAAACTCTCCATCTTCCTGCCTCATTCTCCCCAGTGCTGAGATTATGGGCCCAGGACACCATTCTGATTGCATCTGGCTGAGGGTCAGGGAACATGGGCAGCTTGCTGTGGGTCACTGAGAGGTCACCTGGGTCCATGACCTCCCAGCCAAGGGTAAGGCGGGGACAGTCCCTCTCTGTGAGTCTTGCCAACTTCCAGGCTTCCAACCAGCTGGGCCTCAGGCCTGGGAGAACCGGGGAGATGGAGTCCATCTGCCTAGCTCCCCACTCTCCCCACCCTCCTCCCTCCCCTCTCCCCCGGTCACCAGGGTCATTAGGCAACAGGATGCTGGGAACAGCCAGGCCCAATACTTGTACAGCTGCATTAACTACGGGCAAGCCCATGGCAGAGATGTGCACAGAATGGGGCTGAGGACCCTGGTGGGGGTCTTGGGCCCCCTTTAGAGGGCCAAGAAGCCAGACCACCATGCAGAGAGCGACAGCAGCAGAGACCAGTGTGAGGCTCTGGGAAAGAGCATCAAAGCAGAGTAGGCGGCAACTAGACACCACGGAGACTGGACTTCAGGGAGGGGAGGGGATGAGGCTGGGAAAACTGAGCAGGGAGGACAGACCACCAGCATCCTGCCCCCACAGTCAACCGCCAACAGTTGTTGGTCAGTTTGTTTATTTGGTTGGTTTTTGTTTTTTGAGGCAGAGTCTCTTTACGTAGCCGTGGCTGTCCTGGAACTCATGTAGATCAGGCTGGCCTCGAATTCAAAAAAGTCTGCCTGCTTCTGCCGCCCCAGGGCTGGGACAAAGGCCATGAACTACCACAGCTGGCCCAACTTTGTTTTTGTTTTTTTGAGACAGTGTCTCACGTAGCCCAGGCTGGCTTCAAACTCACTGTTTGAATTCCTGATTCTCCTGCCTCCACCTCCTGAGCGATGGGATTACAGGCAGGAGGCATCATGTGGGCTTTTATAGGTAAGGTTACAGTCAGCATAAAGTTGACTTTAAAAAAAACCTGGTGACCTGAGTTCAATTCCTAGAACCCAAGCAAAGGTAGAAAGAGAAATCCAAGTCCAACCAGCTGTTCTCTGACCTCCAAGGACGCATCATGATACCTGAGTGTGTGCGAGCACACACACCATGCGCAATTGCACACACATGGTAGTAAGAAGTTGCTTGTTTTTTTTAATTGTTACGACGAAGCTGGGGAGCCGCCTCAGCAGTTAAAAGCACTTGCTGTTCTTCCAGAGGACTTGAGTTCAGCTCCCAGAACCTACACTGGGCACCTCACAACAATCTGTAACTCCAGCTCTCCGGGACCTGACGGTCTCTTTTGGCCTCCAAGAACATCAACACACATGGGCACACTCTACATGAGAGAGAGGCCAGCTAAGGCTACA
>CABHPH010144235.1:35374-71865 GCA_902168325.1 Peromyscus nudipes | reverse complement strand
TTGAGGCCAGCCTGGGCTACCAAGTGAGCTCCAGGAAAGGCGCAAAGCTACACAGAGAAACCCTGTCTTGAAAAACCAAAAAAAAAAAAAAAAAAAAAAACACTTGCAAACCAAATCCAAGAACACATCAAAAAGATCATCCACCATGATCAAGTGGCTTCATCCCAGAGATGCAGGGATGGTTCAACATATGAAAATCTGTCAATGTAATCCACCATATAAACAAACTGAAGGAAAAAAGCCACATGATAATCTCACTAAATGCTCAAAAAGCCTTTGACAAAATCCAACACCCCTTCATGATAAAGGTCTTGGAGAGATCAGAGATACAGGGAACATACCTAAACATAATAAAAGCAGTAAACAGCAAGATGACAGTCAACATCAAATTAAATGGAGAGAAACTCAAGGCAATTCCACTAAAATCAGGAACAAGACAAGGCTATCCACTCTCCCCATACTTATTCAACATAGTACTCAAAGTTCTAGCTAGAGCAATAAGACAAAAGGAGACCAAGGGGATACAAATTGGGAAGGAAGAAATAAAACTTTTTCTATTTGCAGATGATATGATAATATACATAAGTGACCCCCCAAATTCTACTAGGGAACTCCTACAGCTGATAAACACCTTCAGGGATATGGCAGGATACAAGATTCACTCAAAAAAAATCAATAGCCCTCCTATATACAAATGATAAACAGTCTGAGAAAGAAATCAGGGAAACAAACACCCTTCATGATAACCACAAATAATATAGAATATCTTGGGGTAACTCTAATCAAACAAGTGAAAGACCTGTATGACAAGAACTTTAAGTCTTTGAAGAAAGAAACTGGACAAGATATCAGAAGATGGAAAGATCTCCCATGCTCATGGATCAGTAGGTTTAACATAGAAAAAATGGCAATCTTACCAAAAGCAATCTACAGATTGAATGCAACCCCCATCAAAATTCCGACCCAATCCTTCATAGACCTCAAAAGAACTTCATATGGAAAAAAAAACCCAGGATAGCTAAAACAATCCTGTACAATAAAAGAGCTTCCAGAGGTATCACCATCCCTGACTTCAATCTCTACTATAGAACTATAGTAATAGAAACAGCTTGGTGTTGGCAGAAAAAGTGACACATGGATCAATGGAATCGAATAGAGGACCCTGACATAGAGCCATACCTGTGAACACCTGATTTCTGATACAGAAGCCAAAATTGCCAAGTGGAAAAAAGAAAGCACCTTCAACAAATGATGCCGGTCAAACTGGATGTCTGCATGTAGAAGAATGCAAATAGATCCATATCTGTCACCCTGCACAAAACTCAAGTACAAGTGGATCTAAGACCTCAACATAAATCCATCTGCACTGAACCTGGTAGAAGTGAACGTGGGAATAGCCTTGAACACATTGGCACAGGAGGCAACTTCGTGAAGAGAACACCAGTATCTCAGACACTAAGTTTGACAATTAACAAACAGAGCCTCATGAAATTGAAAAGCTTCTGTAAGGCAAAGGACACTCAATAACACAAAATGGCAGCCTACAGAGTGGAAAAAGTTTCCTACTTTAAGATAACAAGAAGTCAGGTGTCACCATCAGGTATGGACTCTCCAGAATTGTCCCACGAACTAGGACTAAATGACCCCCTCTCCGCTATGACAGAAGACTCCTCCCAGAAGCAGATGGTATCCTTCCTCAGGGAGCTCACTTACCACAGCTGTGCTGCAGTGTATCTAATAGACCTCCCACATTCGTCTTTGCCTGACTGTTTGGGAAGTTAACTTACAATCTCTTCATCACTGGTCTGTCACTGTCATCCATGCACAAGAATTTCATCCAGTTTCCTGGAAGAAAGCTTGAAGGGGTTCATCTGGTTTTGGTATGTTGCTGACTTACCAAACGCCAGGGAAGACTTTAACCTTGTTAAAATTATTGACAATGTCTTTAGAAGTGCTTAATTTTCAGTCTTCTGGTCTTTCCGTACACTTTTGAGTGCGTTCTATTCTGATTCAAAGTGGGATCTGCTTGGCTAGGGTTTACAGACGCACTGCTGGCATCGCCTGCCACAGCCATCTGACCCATCGTGCATGCGCCTGCAAGAGGTGTCTCCTGCAGTGCAGGCAGGCCTGGCGCAGCCGTCTGATGCATCTGGATCGTTCACCTGGTGCTGCGGTGGAACACTCTGTTCTTACTTCTCAGCTCTTTTCCATATACGTCGTCAGCCACCCCTAGTTGTTTATAACCAGGGGCAATCTGCAACAAATTGTACTTTCTTGTGAGTTTCATGCCTAGGGCCATTTCTGTCTTTCTATTTAATAGCTTTGCTTAAAAGAGTAATTTTCTTAGGATGCAAATGCCATTGTCCATTTCTCTTTTGCAGATCTTCTTACACAAGGGACAGTGGGTAAGTGAGAAAATAAGGAGACAATAGCCACCATCTCTAGAAAGTGAAGGGTGGTTGCCAAATTCTGAAAAATGTAATATTTGCGTCCAACACGCGCAGTATGCGCAAGTCCAACATTTTTCTCTCCACTTCGATTCTTACTGTGTCAATCTAGTTTGGGGCAGATTGCATATGGGTTCTTGGTAATGCTTCTTCATCTTGCTATGAAATTAACATGCTTTTGACTCTGCATTCATTTCTTAGCTATTGGAAATTATTGCCTTCTGTATGACTCTTCTTATGATTTATTTGCAAGTTAGGACATGGCCTGTCATGATTTGATCCCAAATATCAGAGGCTTCTAAATTTGTGAATAATTCATAGGCTAATGACTTGTCATAGTCATTTTATTGTTTACACAAAAATAATTATCAAGCCCAAATGAAGCACATTTACTGGATGGAAAACCCCAATGTCAGTAGACTCAAGTTTTTACCCCTGTTTATTAGTTATGTGACCTCTGGCGAGCCACTTAGACCTTTTAAAATGTTCACATTGTAATAATCTTGATTGTCCCAGGACCTCCCTCACAGCACGGTCAGGAACAAGTAGGTGAATACTTACCAAACCTCCCCGCGGTCATTAGCACAGCAGACCACCCTGTTGCTCTCACGCCCATGACTTTGGCTGCTTCGGCACCTTCCAGAAACCAGGAGGTATAAACAATAGGTTACAGAGGCGATTCATTAATAATTAGTTTCTATTTTGGGCCACTATTGAATACGGCTTCAGTTACAGAGAAGTAAATGGTAATTATCAGTTCTCTGGTCTCTGTCATTAAAGAAAAAAAGCACCTTATAACATTCTACAAGCTCTTAAGTTTATGGATTTTTTTCTGTTACCTCCTGTGGCTCACTAGAGAGTTTCTCTCGAGTTTTATTTATTCTTATTCATAAAAGTGTAATTTTTTTAAAAGTTTACATGTATTACATGTTAGTAGCATCAAGATCACAAAAAGAGACAAAGGCCACAGGTAAACTTTTGTGTATTCATCTTGACTAGGAGAAACGATAGCTAGCCAAAATGGGAAAATGTCTTGTAGAAAAATAAGAATTGGAAAAAATGGATTTTTAATTGCCTTTAAGCTAATTGGAAGTAGACTTCTAAATAGAGTCACAATTTACAAGCTAATAAACACCATGGACATCTTATAGTAAAATGAAAAGGAACCAACATACAAGGAGAAACTAATTTGGAGTATAGTAATTTTAAGGATATGTAAATAAATGGCACATCAATCATGCCTTTTAGATTTAATTGGTGTGTAATATGGTCCTGTGAAGCAAGAGAATTATTGGAGCTCGAAGCTTTCACTTCTAGTGTCCTGGGGTAGCATGTGAAATGGAGTGCCAAATGTTTTTCTTACATTTATTTATTTGTATTTACGCATGCCCGTGTGTGTGTGTGTGTGTGTGTGTGTGTGTGTGTGTGTGTGTGTGCAAGTCTTTGCCGTGGAAGCAGTCCACAGTGCGTGTTCAACTTACACTGTCTGCCTTTTCTCCCTTCCTTATTTATCAATATATTCTGAGACACTTTTCCTAGTCATGTCTCTATTTCTGTTTGTGGGAAATTTTTGATTCATATTCTAGTATTTTCTGAATATTTTCTTTACACATAGAGTAATTGCCAGCTACATTTTTTGAAGTAGTTTGTGCAGAAGCAGGACCCTCATAGCTGTTCCAGCTGCTCCAGCTTCACCAGTTGCTCCAGCTACTCCAGGGTGTATCTCTTCAGATCAGTCTGGGAATAGTGGGCTTAGCTTATGCTGCGTGTTAAGGAAGGCAATGTCCTTGCAAAGCAGTTAAATCACTGGAGATTTAGCTATAAACAAACCACAGTCCTCATCTGCAAAGACACATGGGTGCTGAGTGTACTTAGTGTGGGTATCCATCATACTCTGTCTGCATCCTGGGGTCTTAAATGTCTAGTACTTTCTTTCCTACAAAGATATGTCAGTTGATACACCATATTATCAAGATTTGACAATTTTTTCAATTTTACAAATAAACTGTATGTTATAACCTATAATAAAAATAAAACTATCCAGAGTCTGGAGTCTGTCCTCATTTTACCAACAAATATGAAACACAGAGGAAGGAAAAAAAGAAGAAAAAGTAAAATTATGCTTGCAGACAAAAATGAAATCATAAAAAATCAAGCAAAGTCAATAGATTCAAGACACAAAATCACAGTCAGTCTAGTAAAATCGAGTTTGGCTTCTCATAGTGAAAAAATGTGTAGATAGCATAATATAATAATTTAGCATCCCATTAACGTAGATAGGAAATGCATTTAGAGAGTTAATTTTCTAATAGCAGCTTCTCTGTGAGTAAGTTTTTGAAACTCCTTTGTTCATGTGAATGATGTGTCCCTTCAGAACTTTAATCGAGCTCCATCATTCATCTCGTCAGCACGCTGTAATGCGTGCCTTCAAAACATAACGTGCTGTGGATCATCCTACTGACAGAGCTCCATAAACAAAGACTTGCTGGAGATGAATCACTCGGTCTTCTGTTTTGCCTTAAACGTAAACACCAAAACAGTCATTGAAAAGAAACACAAAAGGAAAGTCTCAATCTAAAGAGGAAATGTCAAGCTCGCTTCATCAGAGACCATTTAACATTAGGTACTTCCTGTGAAAATGGAATTCATCCAAGATATTTTTAGGTCCCTGATGATGGTTCATAGAATAAATTTCATAAGTATTAAAGTTTTGAACTTTACAGCACTACTTTTCTAATTACTAGTTTATTTTTAATTTTTATTGACAAATAACTATGTTTTATGGTAAATGTATATTTTATATATCTTACATACATGTGTGTGTGCATCTGTGTAAGATGGTCAAAGTGTATTTATCCATCACTTCACATATTTATCCTTTATTTGAAGTGAAAATATTCAAAATCTCATATTCATGTTATTTTGAAATAGACAATAGACCAAGTCCCACAGTCATGTGACCGTGCAATGGAAAAGCGGGACACTCTGTCCCTCCCACTACAAGACAGCATCGACAGCTCATGCATGACTGCTCCCTGCCTCCGGGATTATAGTCTAAAACAATGCTCTTAAGTTTCTGGATCCCATAATGAGGGTGACCCTAGGAGGAAGACCCATATACCCAAACCCAGCAGAATCTTACCCACTGCTGAAAATTTATCCCATTCCTACTAAAGTCAACTCTGATAACAGCATTCATTTTCTTAAAAAACATAATTATATTTCATTTGCTGAAAAGTGAGTGAAACCATGCAAGTTTCTATTGCATGGTTCAAAGACTGAAGTCTTCTCTACCCTGAAGAGTGCACCTCTTATCTCCCAGCCTTCTCTCCCCTCTCAGGCTCCACATAAACTCAGCAATTTTCTTAAAATGACCATCTGTGCCTTTAACCATTCTTCTCTGTGTGTGTGTTAGCTCTGCATTACTATGACAAAATACCTGAGACACATCAACTTATAAGGAAGAGAATTTTCTTTCTAGTTGGTTCCACTAACTTTGGGGCTATGGCAACGTAGTACACTATGGGAGTATTTAACATGTGTTCATCTTATGGAAGGCAGGGTGGACAGAGAGGAAAAAGGAGAAGGAGAGTGAGGAAGTGGCTGTGGCCTCAATAATGCCTTCAAATGCATATCTCACAGATCTGAACTCCACCCACGAGGCCCCATGTCTTAAAAGCTCTATTACATCTCTGTGGCATCATTAATTAGTGACCAGGTGTGTAACACAGAGACTTTTGATAGACCCTTAGCCAGACCATAGCACTCTGCCTCATTCCCATCTGGGTGTATGTTTCCAAGCTTTCTAACTTTCCCCACCCGACCTCTGTGGGTTTAAACTGAGATAATGTTGGGGGCAAATCCAGCATCAGCTTCTCTCAGTACAAAATGATTCTTCTAAATCTGCACCTATCTTAGTTCTTTGGTCCTAAATTATCATTATTTTCATATTGTCTTAGCCCTCTTACAACACCACCAACTTTACAAAAGAAGGACAAGTCAAAAACTAATTCTCAACTGTTTAGAATGCAAAACTGAATTTGGAAGACTATTCACTGCTTGCAGTTGCAGAATGTATCTTCAGGATTCAAGGGAAAAGTTGGTGTTAACTGATTGAGTCTCCCTTTTCATGCCTCCTTGGATCTGAATTATCAAGAAATGAGAAAGCAGAGAAAGATGGGAGTGGGGTATGTCTCCTTCTGATCCCACTTTAGAGTAAAGGTCCAGTTTTCTACCTTTGTTCCCCAAATTCCCTAATTGGCTGCTTATTGTGGTTCAGATTTTGTACTGATTATTTTGATTTAGAAAGATTAAAATTAAAAAAGTATTCAATAGTTATCAAAAATGAAACATTCTTTAAAAAGGGAATAAGGTATCAATTAGAAATGCTTCTCTATGCATGTCTACACTATATGAATATACAACTTAAAACAGAGGTTTGAGGGTAGAAAAATTCTCACATGTATTAATAACCTATTTATTCTTGATGGTCAAAAATACAGACACATTTGAAATGATAAGAATGAGTAAACCTGGGGAGGTTGACATTTAACTCTGAGAGTGGTGTTGCAATTATAAAGCTCGACATATGATGAAAGGGATCATTATTTTTAGGGTTCATGATAGGATAGCTCCAAATTTTCCTATGCAAATACTATTTCGCCCCAATTTCCAATACCATTTGTCAACCTGCTTCATACATCAGTGACAATGAATTACAGCGAGAAAAATCACACTAAGATTGGAAGCAAGGTGAAATTAACCTGGTAGGCCATATCTTGCTTCTGAGCACTCACCTCCAGCATGACTTTTACTACATTGACATTGATGAAAACAGAGTTTGTTCTAGTGAGTGTCCCTTCCCTTTCAGTCTTTGGGGAGAAATTTTGAATTATTTTAAGCCAGCAGAATAACAAAGTCCTGACTAGCAAATCTCCCCAGAGTGCTGTTAATACGTAGAAACCTAGGCAGTCTAAAGGCTCTGTCTTAGAATTGAATGGCTGTGAAATTTGAATCCTCTCCAGCATTAAATGTCCTTGGAGACCTTTGTGACTCTTGTTTTACTAGTAACTCTTATTTGACTTACACTCTTAAGTCCATGTGTGTAACATGTAACATCTAGGTAAGGAGTTGTGGTGAATTTTACTCATGAAATAGTAGCATGATGTAAAATTTCCAAGCTTGGGTATTCTGACTTTAGTTTCTCTTTGTACTTGGGTTCATGTCACATGATTAGTATCCATCCAGCTATCACTTGTCTTCTATTCTGTTTTGCTATCTTATCTTTGCCTTGACATCTTGCTTGCCTTGTGCAACATTGCCTCTGGTGATAGCATTTCCACTAGTGCATGCATTTTGTACCTAACCTCTTTGCTAGTCCTATGTCAACTTGACACAAACTAGAGTTACCTTGAAAGAGGGAACCTCAGTTGAGAAAATGTTTCAATAAGATCAGCGGTAAGGATGATTTCTTAATTAGTGATTAATGAGTGAGAGTCCAGCCCATATTTAGATGGTACCACCTTTTGGCAAGTGGTTCTGAGTTCTATAAAAAAGGCAGAGTGAGCAAACCATGATGAGCAAGCCAGTAAGCAGCACCCCTCCATGGCCTCTGCATCAGTTTCTGCCTCTAGGTTCCTGCCCCGTTGGAGTTCCTGTCCTGACTTCCTGATGAACAGTGATGTGGAAGTGTAAGACAAATAAACCCTCCCCTCCCCCGACTTGCTTTGGTCATGGTGTTCCATCACAGCAATAGTGACCCTGACTGGGACGACCTCTCACTTCCTTTGAACAGTTTTGACTTGGTACCATCCAAATGTCATGACCCCCCTCAAGGGGGACTGATTGTGCCCTAAGCACAAACCTTTCTTATAGCCATTTTCCTTGACATATTTACAAGCATTGGAACAGTTAGTCACCTTCTCTTTCTTGAAATTCTTCCTCTATGAAGTGTCTATGTGTCTTCCATAATTACTCCCAATATATCCAATCATGCTTCCTCATTTCTCTCTGATAAAACCTGACTCCTAAATGGTGGCATTCCCCTAAGTTTCATTTTTACTCTTTTTCCTTTCATGCCTGGTTTTCTTGCATGAGCCCCTTCTCTAAGGAATGTGAAGTTGACCTTGTTGCCAAGATACAGATCCATATTTCCCTATATTTCCCAAATGAAGCCCCTTAGATGCTTTTCAGATCCCCAGAAGTAATTGTCTGGGACTGGGAAGATGGCTCAGCTTGCTGTGCAGGAATGAGCATGCAAGTTCAGACCTTAGCACAAGTGTAAAAACTGAGCACATGTGCACTGGCATGTAATACTAATGCTGGGAAGGCAGAGACAGTAGGACCTCTGAGGCATTTGGGTCAAGAATCCTAGGCAATCAGTGAGCCTCAAGTCCCATAACATTTGTTGTCTACGAATGACATGGTGGAGAAGTGATTGATGAAGACACAAAGTTGACTTGTAGCTTCCACATGCTCACACCCATGCAGAAGCACCACAAACTTTGGGATATTCTCCTTCCTCTCTCTGCCCTGTCTAGTCTATCACAGCTACAGTGGATGACCCACTTACTATTTCTCATACAAGTCTTTCTTTGCTGTTTGTACTAGGTCAGGCCTAGATTCGTTATCATTTCCACAGATTCTGAGGACAGATGCTTTCTCTGTCCTCAGCTCCTCCCCCTTTGCCTTTGTAGCAGTTGACAGAATCTCTGATCAGAATTCTGTGGTAATAATAGTTGTTCTTCTCCATGAATTCTTCACAAACTTTTCACAGCCTGTGAACTAAAAACAGAACCAGGGAAAAGAGAAGGGCATAGATGTTGGGGAAGCTCCTAGCAGTTCTCAAGAACACAGTAGGTACGTTTCTTCTCCACTCTGAATTCTGGATTCTGTGACTTTACCTAATAACTTGAAATTGGCCATAGAGTAGTATTTACTCCCCATAAATAGCCAATTTACAAAATATAGTTTTAGCCTATTTTGAGATCTTCTTCTAATACATGTACCTACTGAGTGCCTTTATGGCTTAGGAAGTGCACACTTGTCCATTCTGACTGAGGAGGAGTGCCTTGATATTTTTCAAAGTCGTGAAAATTTTGTTCCTGCATCTGGGAAAATAGATTTTTGACTTATATGTGTCCGTGCATGTTTAAGCAGATAATTACATTAGATTGCATTATTGTTCAAAAATGCTCACTTCCTTACTTGGGTGCTTTCACTCTGCTATAGCATTGAAATCACCTTCATGATAACCAGTGGTCAATGAATTATGAAAAGTGAGAGGTATTTCTACTCCTTCTAGAAACAATCCAGCTAAGGATTGTTACAATATCCTAACTGCCAGAGCAAGATTTCTAATCATGTTTCCTATTTTTATTCCCATCTACCATTATTAATTACCTTGGTGTATAATCCCACAATTGTATCTGTAAAATTATACATTGTGTGTATACTCATATGTCATATATATGAGAATGTATATCTGTATATAGATGCATATACCATATGTGTATACATACAGGAATTTGAATGAAGGTTACTGTTCATAATGCACACTTGGTCCATATATAAACCACAGTCTTAACTTAGTGTATTTGCATGCTGTTATTGAAATCCATGTGCCTGTGCTCTAGTCACATGCCCAAAATACAAAAATTAGGAACTTCTACATCCAGCATCAGACACCATCTCCTCCTAGACTGTCTTAGTCACCTTCCCCTTCCCATCTCTAACCTCACTTCCTAACAAAGTGGTTTTATACCTTTAAAGCTAAATTTAGCTCTTTTTTCCCACTATGATTAGTGCTCTTGGATGCTTTTAAATCACTCAGGATTAGTTTTAGTTTAATTTACATGCATTTTCTAATTTTTCTAGCTCATGATCAGTTTTAATATAAATAGTTACTATGAAAGTTATTTAAGTTTATTTTTTAACCTTATATCTCTGTTGGTTGAAGTAGTGAATGTGCATGGTTTAAGTAAAAGACATGTCTTATTCATTTATTAATAAATCTGGAAGAATCCATTTAATATTGTTTCATAGTAAATACCAAAGTGAGATAAAGATGGACTGAAGACTTCATTATAAAAGCTGAATTTTCTTATATATTTACAGCAAGAATTAAAACAAAATGAGAAACCCAAGACATAAAGGAAACTATAGACAAGTTTGTCTAATTGAAAACAAAACTTATTCCTGGAAAATGTGACCTAAATAAGTGATAAAGGAGCAAAGTGAGAAAAGAGAAAAGTTTTTTAAAACAGAGATAACAGAAGCATTACTTCAAACTTTTCTTTAGTAAAGGTCTTTGTAGCTGAAAGCTTTCTTGTGTCCTGCCTGGTCCACAGCCACTCAGACCCAAGTAAACACACAGAGGCTTATATTAATTAAAACTGCTCAGCCATTAGCTCTTACACTTAAACTCAGCCCATTGCTGTTAATCTATATGTTGCCATGTGTTCTGTGGCTTTACCTGTGTGCCATTACATCCTGCTCCCTGGATGGTAGGCTGGCTTCTCCTGACTCATCCTTCCTCTCCACAGAATTCTCCTTGTCTGATTATCCTGCCTATACTTCCTGCCTGGCTACTGGTCAACCAGCGTTTTATTTATCAATCAATCAGAGCAACACATATTCACAGCATACAGAACATCCCATAGCAGTTCTTTGTATGACATAAAAGGTAACTAAATAGAAGAATAGATCAATGGGTGGATAGTAAACATGAGAAAAAGCAGGTGAAGATGCCCAGGTTCAGAAGAAGCCAGTAAACTGAAAATTAAAATGAAATCCATTCCATTGACCACAACTGAAGAGAACCACAGAATCCAGTCTGGTCAGGGCACTCACACACAGTATTCATTATGAGATTTAGAGAGTGAACTTTACAATGAAATTTAAAATATATATGCCATTTAATTGACCTAAGTAATTTCTAATCACAGGTATATAACATAAAATTATTAGCATCAACACTTAAGCAATTTTGAAACATTGAATTAGTGATTGCATCATTTTATGTAGCAAAAAGCTCTTCTTGGATAAGACATCAGCTTCCATAGGTGGCCATTGTGGGTTCAAGTCTCCTATTGGTCACATGGAGATTAGTTTGCTGAAGACAGCATCCTTTTCAGGCACAGGGGCCAGAGGCCCCTGACCTGGACCCGACATGGAAGTCTTCTCCCTGGGAACTAGCTTTTACAGTACAATAAGGTACCAGACAAACTTCCAAAGGAGAAAAGCAACCAGCCACCTATATAGCTATGATGTCTATGAACCACAGCAGCATCCAGTGTGGCATAACCTGAAGGTTCAGTAATGGTACACATGCCTTGAAAGTAACAAACATCTCTGTAATTGGACTTAAGACCTGTTCAACAAGAGGAAAAAACATGCCTGGAAATAAAAACCTAGCCAACTAACTACTTAGTGCTAGGAAAGTCAAGGATCTTGGAGCAGAATCTACAGCAACTTTATTAAGGTAGCATAATCCCTAACAACAACATAAACATTTCTCTTCATACCCACAGGTAAGTGCAGTCCTCACCCCTCATCAAGGAAAGTTCTCTTTGCAACAGATGGAGACCATTGCACACAACCAAAACCAGTCAAAACGCAGAGTTGCGGAGCCCAGTCCAGTGGACACATCTACAAAACACCCTCACACCCAAGGCTCAGAGAACTCTGGAAGAGAGTGAAGAAAGAGTGTAAGAACAAGAGGATTGGGAAGTTTGCTATGAGATTGTGATCCCTACTAATGTCAGAAACCACACTCGTAATGCATCAACGACATGACTGTTCAAACATGAGCTGAACAAGACAACACTAACCATGTCAAAGTGATGGGGAAAAGCCCCAAGGCCTCAACCTACACAGAGAACTGCAAGCAACTGAGGAATGCTTCAAGCGAAAGAAACAGTCTTCCTCAGGGAAGAGCATACCACGTTGTTGTCAATACCAAATGGTTGGCCCTAAAAACGTCCATGCAAGTAATATGATTTAGGGATATATGTGTATATACACAGACATATCTGTATGGAACAGTAATTAATGCACAAAGAGGCCATGTATTGAAAAAGAGCAGGGGAGACTTGTGGGGAAGAAAGGGAAGGGAGAAATGGTGTTATTATAATCTAAAAAAAGAAGAAGAAGAAAGAGAAAAAAGCAGTTTTTGAAAAACAATAAAATTAGAAGACATACAAAAAAATTCTCCAATATATATTAAGAAAAATTATTAAGTTAGGGAAAGGAGAGATGGTTAAGAGCATTTGCTATTTCAAGGACCAGAGTTTGGTTCTTAGCACTGTGTTGGGTAGCTAACAATCACCTCTTACTCCATCTCCAGAAGATTTGATGGCCTCTTTGGGCCTCAAAGGGCATTGCACTCACAAACACATACCTTTGCATGCATGCATGCGTGTGCGCGCACGCGCGCACGTGCACACACACACACACACACACACACACACCTATGTATAATTAAAAATAAAAATTACAAAAAGAAAATTATTGAATTATATATTACCTTTATTATTTGATACAATCATTGAGTAAGTGAGTTAAATGAGTGAATTAACTTAGAAAGTATCCACAACATGTCTATGAGCTGAAATTTTTGAAATGGAAGTACATTATCACAACATTCCTGCTTTGGTTAAAAACAAAACAACAACAACAAAAACTAAACAAAATAAAACAAAAACTCAAGCCAATCCATGTCGACCAATGTTATATAAGCATTTAAAAATAGAATGCATCAAATGCCTTCAAAAGTTTATTTTTAAGCTTACCTAATATTTGTATTTTACCTTTACGATGACCATCTACTGCTTTTATTAAAATAGTGTATTTTTAAGCTTCTTAAACATTGTAGTCTGATGGCAAAGAAAAGGAAAATTGAACTGTGTCGAGCAGAAAAATAAGTCAGTGATGAACTAAGTTAAACCTACCCACATACACTGTTCTCCAAACATGTATGTCTTACTACACATGAAAAGGATTTGAGAGTAAAAGTGTGTCTGTATCTGCATGGGTGTGAGAACAAATAGCTTGAGTTTGAATCTGAACTCCACCCCCATGACCTTAATAATATTCAGTAGTTCTTCTTTCTTTCTGTTCTGCACTTCTGAAACAGGGATTAAGATAATGGAACTGAACAGAAAACTCTTTAGTGAAAAGATGCCCTGTTTCTCTATTTGTAGCACTCCGCCCCTCTGGTTTTTGCTCTGATTTCATAGGAACATACTAGACTGTAGTCATTCAGGTTCATGGTGTGGATTGCTGGGACCCCCTCCTCCAAAGATCAAGGAACCCAAGTCTGTGTTTCTCACCGAGTATGAGTGTCTCTGAGGATCATGGTAGTCTTTGCAAGTCTGGCATCTCTGAACTTGCAAGGTCTTTATTCGGCCTTCAGCCATTTTACAACAGAATCCTCCCTTCGAAAATGAGCTCAGTTTTTATTCTAGCCTCTATCAGTGCTGAGATGTTGATAGCTTGGAGTCACTGTGGGGTATTTTTTTGTGTGTATGTTTTATCACTGATATTAGGAATTTGATTTAAAAATCTGCAGTTTAAAGCCTCCCTACCCCACGAAATCTGTCACAATCAGATGGCTACAGTCAAAGCTCTTTGGAATTCCAAAGCCAACTCAAGACTGGGTCATCTCCCTGGGCACCTCTGGACCAACAAAAACAAACACTTCGGAGACCAAACCATAAATCTCCAGTGTTTACATCTAATCCAAGCCCTGGAGTTGTGTCCTGAAACCTGATTCCACCTTGAGCCTCAGCTGGGCTATGGTTGGACTTGAGCATTTAATAAATCCTCCCTGTGTTAGTCACTAGTCATGTGCTCACATTCTCTCTTCTGCTTCAGCATCGGTTTACAAGTCCTTGACCTTTGTCTAATTCTGCAATGCCTCCCCGTTCTTTTTAAATGGCACATCAGTTAGTCACAATATAAGTCATTTCAGAGGTTAAGGAACACAATTATCTTGATACCAGAGCAGCTCTGGGGGGATCGAACCCCTTCACAGCATAAAAATTTTCAAACAAGATCCTGTTCGTCCACCATGCTAAATATAAGTCTGGTAGTGAATTTGTGGTTCAAATATGGTTAAAGGTAAAAATAAGAAGATGACATCTCAAATTACAGCCAGGTTATTTAGATATGAAAATATTTCCAGGATGGCCAGAGATTCCACATAGCATTTTTAAATTTATGAGAAAATTCAGGGTGTGGTGATTTGTTATTTTTTCCACTGAACTTTCATTCCTGACATTTCATATGATGCATGAGTAAAGCAAATGATGTGCCAGAGCCTATGAGTGACGTGGAAAGAGGAGAGTGGGATGGAGGACAAGGTCCAGGTGTCCACGGTGCAGACGAAGACACAATGCGACACAGAACTGGTCAGGTGCAGCCTCACAAAGAAGGGATTCTTTATAAAAAGTGTCAGTCAAGCCAAACTTAAGCGAGTCTCCAATGAAGCACCGGCTTGAGCTTCAATATGCACGTGACTTCTCTAATCCCTTTGCCTCTCTGAAGCCCATGCTGCCTGGGCGAGCTGCCACCCTGCCATAGGCTAGCGGGCTAGTAGGGGAAGGGAGACTTACACAGCATCCCCAAGGGGAACCAGCTCTGGGTTGAGCAAGTGGATTGCCAGTGTTAACTCAGCTCTCTCTCCTTTCTCCTCTCACTTTCACTTATTCCTACAGTTCTCTTGTCTAGTAAAAGATTTATTAAAACCTCAAGTCCAGCAACAGCTCGGATCAGGTTCAAAGTGGAATCAAGCTTCAGGGCACAGCTCTAGGAGGATTAGATGTTAACGCTGGAGATTTATGCTTCAGTCTTTGAAGTGTTTGCTTTCCTTGACGGAATGCATGTACGTGCATCCCACAATCCTTTCTGGAGCTTTTGAAAATGTATTATTTCCAAATACATCAAGTCCAAGTCTCATGGAGAGGCGACCAGCCTACTTTACTCTAAAGTGCCTTGTGGGGGCTCAGTGGTAGAGCCCTGCTCAATGTTCATGAGGTCTTTGATTCAGTCTCCGACACTACACACAAAGACGTACACTCAAAGACACAGACACGTTCAGAGACACACACACAGAAACACAGACACAGACACACACAGAAACACAAACGCAGACTCACTCAGAGACATAGACACACACAGACACACACTCAGAGACACGGACACACAGACACACACTCAGAGACACACAAAGACACACATACACACTCAGAGACATACACATTCAGGGACACACACACATACTCAGAGATACAGGCACACATTCAGAGGCATATACACAGAGATGCCCACACAGACAGACACACCCAGAGACACACACACACATACAGGCACACTCAGAGACACACACAGACAACACACTCAGAGACACAGACAAACACACACACAGACACACACTCAGAGACACACACAGAGACAACACACACATACCAGGAAAATCATGCTGCTGTGATGGGTAACTGGGAGATAGGATTCGTCAATTCCTCATACAGTAGTAGATTCAGAGCAGGTGGAGGAGGAGAAAGACACACATGCAAGAGTGGACCACCCCAATGTGAGCTGTGGGCCACCCCAATGTGAGCTGTGGGCCACCCCAGTGTGAGCTGTGGACCACCCCAGTGTGAGCTGTGGGCCACCCCAGTGTGAGCTGTGGACCACCCCAGTGTGAGCTGTGGGCCACCCCAGTGTGAGCTGTGGACCACCCCAGTGTGAGCTGTGCACTACATTGACTAAATCCTATTTCCCATCTAGGACCTATTCATGTAATTCATGGTAAAACATTAATTATGATCGATGCTTCCTGAATTTGTATAGAACATTCACCTGTATCTCAAATTCTGTCTGCTTGCTTTGTCCAGACTTAAGATTTAGTTTTGAAATTGTTTGAATTGTGCATTATTTGGATAATATTTTGTTATCCTGGTGATATTTTAATTTTTTATTCAGGATGAGATGTCTGTGTAGGTAGAATGCCATAAGTTGGAGCCGTACTTTTGAAGGTGAGACTGACCTTTTGTACTTTAACAAAATGGAAGGTGTGTGCTTAATGAACAAGTACATCAAAGTAATACCCCGGGTCTGTAGCGTGGAGATGTTATGTGAGCAGGCAAGCCACTTAACTTTTCTAAACCTTGGTCTTCTCTTCTGTAAAATGATTCTCAGACCTGTGCTACTGTCCTCGTGTGGAAACTAGAGGAAAACTCTTGAAATGGGTCAGAGTGAGACAAGGAAGAGGAGAGAGCTAAGCTCACTCTGGCAGTTCACAGAGCTGTGTCCTACCGGGGACACAGCTGTGTCCCCGGTAGTTTTTGTAGTTTTTCCCTGTCAGCCTCCTAGCCTATAACTTCACTGTCCACGTGAAACTTTAAGTTACGGGAGAGAACACAGGTGCTGGTGACAGAAACCTGCGGGATGCACACTTCAGTGTGGAGGGAGGGACACAGGTGGAGTGACAGCAGTCCTCACAAGATTACCGGGCAGACCGAATGCCGTGCAGCGTAAGGAGTACTTCAGAACACAGCGACCAGGCCTGGGGTCCAGCGGAGTCGCAAAGCGCATGCTCAGTGCGTGAGAGCTGCTGGGTCATTGCCACCACTAACAACAGAGCAAGCACTGCACCCACTCAAGGCGTCTAGCTCTTAGCCTAGGACTGCAAATGAAGCTTCGTATTCTGGTTTTATTAAATATCTGATAATTGCTTGAATAGACTCCCTGAGCATAACTTAGATATTTTGTTACAGTAGAATAAATAAATGGTTATTTAAAACAAAACCTTTAGGGATTAAACAACCACTGGTTAGTGACTATTCCTACTTCAGCTGGAATTTCAAGGGGATGACGTAGTCAGGATATTGCTACCCGCCCCTGTCACCCTTGGGTATGTTCAACTGCCAGGCTGTTTAAGAAAACAAAAAATATAAAAAAAAATTCTATGTTTTTGCCACTGTCATAAAGCAAAGTCAATATAACAGCAAATGAGTAAGCTGGGTTCCACTCTGCCTCATATATCAATGAAATTGCCCCCTGAGCTCTGGCATGCTGTTATTTGAGATAGCTGATAATATATGAGAGTCCAGACTATTGCTGGATTCCTGGGTTACAGTTCAGTTTATGGCAAATTGTGGCTTGATTTGTAAGGACAGGTAAAATGACAGGATAGGTATTGATAGGGAAGACATAGCAGTATGACATCCTTTAACTGTCCATCTTGGACCATCAGGAGTTTTAAAGACATCATTTGATCTGTTACGGCTTGACAAGGCTCTGAAAGCAGGGAATAGGTGGGCTTCTTCAGTCCATTGATAAGACATGCAAGTACCTGAAAGCCGAGCTATTAGGGCACTGTGGATTCCGAACATGGCTATGTCCCAAGCATGGGAAATATTTGTCTGGTACATTCACAGGGCAAGCTGTGGTTTCAAAAGAGCTTGAGTGACAGGCATGTGTCTCAGTGGCACACTGTGTGGTGAGCAGGTACCAGGCTCCGAATTCCAACTCCAGCACCATGAAACCCCAAAGTAACCGAAATGAAAAGCAAGCCTCCAATGCCTCTGCCGTCCCCAGATCTAAGCAGAAACAGGCCCTTCAGTGTTCCCAGCGATCTGGTTCATCTGCTCCATATGAGCAAGGTCGCCTAATGTAATGTGTAGGGCTGGACTTGAATTTCTCTAAGTCACAGCACAGATCTCAGTCTTACTTTTGTGTGTGTGTGTGTGTGTGTGTGTGTGTGT
Source organism: Peromyscus nudipes (assembly GCA_902168325.1). Lineage (NCBI taxonomy): Eukaryota > Metazoa > Chordata > Mammalia > Rodentia > Cricetidae > Peromyscus > Peromyscus nudipes. The sequence goes on along the minus strand of CABHPH010144235.1, from coordinate 53,651 downwards.
GTGTGTGTGTGATTATGGGGTTCCAGTAAGAATCTCAGATGTGAAGGGCAAACACTTCCCCCACTGAGTCGCACAAGTTTTCACTCTTGTCCAACATTCCTTGCCTTCAAATTAAATGTGTGTGCACGCATGTGTGTGCACGCATGTGTGTGCATGTGAGCATGTATATGTTTGTATATATGTGTGTATTCTAGTGTGTGTGTTCATGTGTGTGTGTTCATGTATTTGTGTGTTCATGTGTGTGTGTTCTAGTATGTGTGTGTTCTAGTGTGTATGTGTTTGTGTGTGTTCTAGTGTGTATGTGTTCGTGTGTGTGTTCTAGTGTGTGTGTTCGTGTGTGTGTGTGTTCATGTGCATGTGTTTGTGTGTGTATGTGTTCTAGTATATGTGTGGTTGTGTGTGTGTGTGTGATCTAGTGTGTGTTCTAATGTGTGTGTGTTCTAGTGTATATCATGCATGTGGAAGCTGAAGGACAGTCTTCAAACACTAGGCATCACTTTTTTCCCTTAGTGTCTCTCACTGGTCTGGAACGTGCCAAGTAGGCTCAGCTGGCTGCCTAGTGAGTTTCACAGAACTGCCTGTCTCTGCCTACCCAGCCCTGAGCTCACAAGTGTGCACCACCACACCTGGCTTTTACCTGGTTTCTGGGGATCAAACTCAGGTCCTCATGCTTATAAGACAAGCACTGTATCCACTGAGGCACCCCCTAGTCCCATGTTAAGCAGCAACAACAAAAACCTGGATAGTATTAGGTTTCTAGTGTTCTTAGGTATCTGTTCACATTTTCAGAAACAAGAAAGAATGTGAAAAAATAATCTGATGGTTTCTGTGGTTTTTATTGTTTTTTTCCTAGGACTACAATACTGGAACTTGGAAGTTGTTTGTTCTCAAGCATGGTCAAATCCATGTAATATCCTGGAAACAACTTTAGCATAAAATTTGCTAGCAACTGTACAAAAGTAGTTTAAATGTTTGTAAGACGTTTGTATTTGATAGACGTTATATTTGGCCACAGGTGTCTTGCTGGGATTAAGCTGTGTAGGAAGTTCCAGAAAGGACTGAGTCATCTCCGTACTAAAGTGATTTATCAGCTAAGGTGACAGGTGTAAAATTTTAAAATTTGATAGGCTTATGGGGAAAATACCTCCTGATTATATGCCATTAAGAAGATATTCAGAATAGGCTGTTGTTCATTCTAAAGAAGACAAAACATAAAAATTAAGTGGGCAGGGTATTTTTTTAATTAAATAACCACCATTAAAATTAGATTTGAATGTCAGAAGACAAATCTCTTGAGCACTCAATAGCCTGGGCCACTGTACAATATAAACTCTTCCTCATCTACATTTAAAATAAGGGGTGATCCCAAGGAACAGTGCCCAGGCAGTAAAAAGCACATTAAAAAACCAAGTATGCTTTTTAACATATTGGTTATATCAAGGTAGTAATTGAATATGCTTCACAACTGTATCGTTGTAGCTAGAGTTTTCCTGCCTGGCCCACAGTCAGGACAAATCTCTTTCACCCACCAGTCCCACAGCCGCTCAGACCCAACCAAGTAAACACAGAGACTTATATTGCTTTCAAACTGTATGGCTGTGGCAGGCTTCTTGCTAACTGTTCTTATATCTTAAATTAATCCATTTCTATAAATCTATACCTTGCCACGTGGCTCGTGGCTTACCGGCATCTTCACATGCTGTTTGTCATGGTGGCGGCTGGCAGTGTCTCCTCAGCCTTCCACTTCCCAGAATTCTCTCCTCCTTGTCCCGCCTATACTTCTTCCTGCCTGACCACTGGCCAATCAGTGTTTTATTTATTGACCAATCAGAGCAATTTGACATACAGACCATCCCACAGCATATAGTTCATGCCGAAGTAGTCTATGTTTGGTGGCTGAGGGTGAAAGAACGTGTTGAGAGGCTTCAGAAGTCTAGGGGTGACATGTTCGGCTTGAATTTTGGTAATAAGAGAGAAAACGGAGACACATACACATATGCAAATATTACTTTGGTATGACACTCGATAGAACTTAGTAATTGTACCAATATGATGAGACAGGGAAGTCATTGTGGTCCCCTCCTTTGGGGCTGAACAGGAAACTGCATGTGACAGATAAGATGCATCTCCTTTTATAGAAATACCTCAGCGCTTCCTAAATTGTGACTGGAATTAATGACATTATTTATGAGATCAATATATAGGACATAAAATACCAGGCAAACAGCTGGCTATCACAGGTGTGCCTGTGAATAGTTTTATCAATAATAATTAACATAAGTTACTGGCTTAGAGTTTACAAAATGCTTCAGTGTTTATAACCTCATATGACATCCCTTTGTAGCCACATAAATATGCCAGCTTATCTCAAAGTGGGAATAGCTTAGCTGTTGACTCGGTTCAGTCCTCAAGTCATGACAAGAGTGTCACAGACTGTTGCATGATTTCTAGTCTTCAGTCCCAATAAAGTCCTTCTGTATAAATTACCATAATAATTGAAAAGTATTTTGAGTTTAAAACACTTACCATGGCTTTTATATTAATCTGTATATTTCTAGATTAATTTTCTTTTGCACACAGGTTCTATGAAAGGAAGAAGCAGGAACTCTTGCTAGTCACAGCATCACCAGGCTTAGCCATGATGCCTTAGCTCACAGTGAAAATAAACGAGGGTTTGTAAAGAACGGTGTCTTGGCTGCTGTTCCCCACCCTCCAATCTTCCTAATTACCCTCTTCCCTCTCTCCCAGATCCACCCTCCCTCCAAGACTAGACTATTGTGCCCTAGTCGCGAGACTCCCGAAGAAACCACCAGAGATGCGAACTCTCCGAAATAAGTAGAGCTTCAGGTGGCTGCTTGAGAACCCCCTCTAAGGCATGCGGGGTGGCAATGGTTAGACTTTGTCCCAAAATTAGTTTATCAGCGTCCTTGACCAGCATTGCCACTGCAGCTATGATACGCAGACATGGAGGCCATCCTGTGGCCACAGGATCCAGTTTCTTGGATAGACATGCCACAGGTCTTTTCCAGGACCCTATGGTCTGAGTGAGTATCCCATTTGCTATTCCTTTATTTTCATCTATAAACAGGTAAAAGGGTTTGTTTATATCTGGTCATCCAAGAGCTGGTGCCTCTAAGAGTTTTTGTTTCAGGGCGTTGAATGCCCTCTGTCTCTCTTTCGTCCATGTAAAGTTGGATATGTTTTTGGTGGCCTCATATAACGGCTTGGCCAGCTCTGTAAATCCTGGGATCCATAGGCAGTGGCGGAACCCCACCATGCCCAGGAATTCCCTTACCTGCTTGACGGTCTTGGTTTTACGCTGGGATGGTCCGATGGTCCAGCTCCTGCTGCCAGGAGGATTTCTTTCATTTCTTCTCTACGCTAGACCCGCTGCTGTTATAGTATTCTCGCTAAACTTTTTTTATCCTGTCTTTTTCTCATTTTTTCTTCCTTCTGTATCCTCTCTTTCTCTTGCCTTTCTTCTTTTTGCTCATCTGTCTCTTTATTATGGTACACCTTTTCTGCCACTGCCACTAATTCCCTAAGATTCTTTTTGCCTAATCTTTCTAGCGACTATAATTTTCTTTTTGATATCTGGGACTGCCTGGGTTGATGTAGGCAAACATTATCATCTAAGCCAAGTCCTCAGCCTCAAGATCGCATGGCGTATATTGCCAGAAGGCCTCTAGCAGGCGCTCCAGATAGGCAGCTGGACTTTCATTCGTTTCCTGCCTAACATCATAGACCTTAGCCATATGAGTTGGCTTCCTCGCAGCCACTTTGAGACCTGCCAACAGAGCCTGGAGGTAGACGTGGAGCCTCTCCTTACCTTGTGCTGTGTTATAGTCCCAATCAGGGTGAGTAGAAGGAAAATAAGCATTGATGGTCACAGGATCAGTGGTGGGAGCTCCCGTGGGACCTGGAACCAATTTCCTGGCAGCCTCCAGGATTCTATTCCTCTCCTCCGTGGTGAACAGGATGCTCAGGAACTGACCACATCATCATAGGTGGGCTGGTGGGTGAAAAGAACAGTCTCTAAAAGGTTAATTAAATCCTGGGGGTTTCTGGAAAACAGGGCATTCTACGTGCACCAGTTGTACAGGTCACTGGTTGCAAATGGCCAATAATGGTAGGGTTGGTTCCCATCAGTGTCCACTGGTCCAGCAGGTCTGAGGGGCAGAGCCACCTCAGTGTCTGGCTGTGGGGTGGCCCCTCTTGGGCTCCAGGTTGCTTGAGCTGGCCCCTGTAAAGGCAGTTCTGGTTGGGGCTGCAGGTTGGGTAGAGGACTGGCTGGCTGAGGGGGAGAGTAGGGCAGAGGGAAGAGTTTAGATTCCTCTGTTCTCCCTTGGATGATCTGGGGCTTTGAGTCTCCCTCGGGCTTGATGGGGAGCACCTGTGAGGAGGAAGATGTTAATGGGGGGGCAGTAGATTTGGGACCAGAGCCCATGGGTGTTTGAGGCACAAATGGTTTGATCCAGGGGAGGTGTCCCTCTATCCTGTCAATGAGCCCCCTCCAGGTGACTATGTAGGGGATTTGATTTTATAGGCAATTTCCGGTGTTAGGACATTCTGTAGTTAATCAGTTGCTACCAGATGGCCCTCCGGACATCCTGACTTTGTACTTTTGAGTTCCTGGAAACTATGGCAGCAGTTCTGAGAATTTGAAACTCGGGCCTGTTTCAAGCTGGGGTTAGGGGCTTGCTTAAAATGGAGGTGCTTTGGTTCTTCATAGACAAGGCAGCCCAATAGGAGGAAGAGTCTCAAGAGCAGGCAAAAGAATGATACATGGCACTGGTTACCACACGGAAATGTCAGGAGCCAAGACAAAACCCAGTATCAGAACTTTATTAGGAGGGAGGGGGACAAAAGAACCAGGCCTGGGGGAGATGCACGTGCAGAGAAGAGAGAGAGAGAGACAGAGAGACAGAGAGAGAGACAGAGAGACAGAGAGACAGAGAGAGAGAGAGAGAGAAGGGATGAGGGGCCACAAACATGTGCAAGCAGGCTTATGGAGCTATACCACGCATGTACTGTTGAGTGACCATTCCACAAAAATGTAATCACCAGTATGCACTGATGACATAAGATGCAAGACCCCTTATTTAACTCCTGGACTGTGCATGTGCAGTCATGCAGCTGGAGTGGCGGCAGAATCCCAACACTCACTCCTGCTACTAGAAGTCCCCAAAACACTAAGCTAACAGCCATAATATACACAGAGGACCTGATTCAGACCCATGTAAGCCCAATGTTTGCTGCTTCAGTCTCTGTGAACCCATGTGAGCCCTTGTAGCATGAATCTTAAAAGTTCTTATTAATAGAATCAAACCCGGGGCCAGTTATTGGGGTAAAATGCTGGATGGTCAGAGAGACAGAACAAGCCACAGCTAACCTCACCTGGCCAACTTCTCAGCTGATCTTGTTTCCTCAGACTGGAAGCTTCTGTGTCCTCATCCCAATGGCTCTCAGCTGAACTGCTGCTCAAAAGCTAAAAGCTTCTAGTTTCTGGTCTTCACGCCTTATATATCTTTCCTTTCTACCATCACTCCCTGGGATTAAAGGCGTGTGTCACCATGTCTGGCTGTTTCCAATGTGGCCTTGAACTCACAGAGATCCAGAGGGATTTCTACCTCTGAAATGCTAGGATTAAAGGTGTGAGTACCACCATTTTCTAGCCTTTGTATCTAATGGCTGTTCTGTCTCTGACCCCAGATAAGTTTATTAGGGTGCACAATATTTTGGGGAACACAATACCACCACAAGCCCTGCTTAGTTGATTTGGTGGGCTATGTTCTCCAGCTGTCCTCCATCCCTTCTGACTTGTACACTCTTTCCTCCTCAAGTTAAACTAGGCATTGGTTGGCCATTCCCACAAGCTCTGTACCACCATTGCCCCAGATCATCTTATAGGCAGGACAGATTGTAGGTTCAGGTTTTGCAGTTTGGTTGGTGTCCAGATTTCTTTTCCATAGCCTGCAGAGTACCAGAGATTATAAATTTTTACAAAATTCTTAAAGGAAAACCTGACAGTGTCTTCTACTTCCTGGAATTTATGCGAATGAAGAAATGCGGTGGTTGTTTAAGGATATAAACTTGTTTGTGTATTCATACATTGATACTACAGAATACATTCTTTGTAGTATTAAAGTATTTTGGAGCAATAATAGTATATATCACATAGGACTTGATTATAAAAGTTTTGGTAGATATAACAAATAAAATATTGTAAATCTTAAAGACGAAAAACAAGTTATTTATGTTTCAAAATGGAGACAAGAGATATTTAAATCATAATAAAATATGCTGAAAGAACATAACTATCATGACTATTGAAAGCATAATATGCATGGTTAAGGGTATAGATGGAGTTAAGCAGCAAAAGGATGAAAAATGGCTGATAAAGAGTGAAACTGTGGGGCTAACATTTAGCTTCATTTGAGGCTTGATGATGATGTGGGAGGCACAGGACTTTTTCAAGATCTGAAAGCATTTGGCAGTACTGGGGACACTGGTCATTTTCATAGTTGGGAAATATTATTGGTACCCACAGATAAAGACTGGAAATATTGCTAAACATCCTACCCACTCTAAAGGGTTGATAGCATCAAGACCTTACAGTTACTCAAGCTAATTCGGCTTCACAGCTGTCTGTTGAACTAGTATGATGTGGAAGATTTCAGCACTACAGCAGTAAACACAAGAGGCAAGGCCGTCACAGTAGGGACAAGGGGTACAATACCTTCTAAAACGAGTTAACAAATTAGTGACAATCATAAAGTTGTAGTAATTAAAGGAAGGAGACAGGTGAGTCTTTAAAAAGCATGTTTTCTCTTTGCTCTATTAATATTATTCATAAGAAGTTTTAAGTGAGTAAGAAATGCCAAGATATATGGACAGTATCGATTATTAAATGATTACTTACAATAGTGAAACCTGGAAATAAACAAGGTAGGGGTGTGGTAAAATAATGTATGATCATTCAGTTGATAAATTACCCTGAAGCTTTTAAAATACATACTTTTAGAAAACTGATGTGAAAAATGCTTATTGTATAAGCTAAGTGAATAAACAAACCACAAATCTGAGTACAGCTTGATCTAAATCTTTCAAACACATGTGGGCATGTGGGGAGAATTTTAGCAAGAAATATGTTAAAATGAGTTATGAGTGATTCTATGTTATTGCATTATAGGCAATTCTAAATATATTTTTCTTTATAGTGTATGTACTTTCTAAATCATTGAAAATGATCATACTTTTTTTTATAATTAGAAGAAAGAAACTCATATTGATTACTACAGACAAGACCTTTACAGTAGCAGAGAAGAAGGAAGTATGATTGTTTTGCCTTGAGGAGCTTAAATATAAAGCAAGGAATGGATCATGTGGAAATGGAAAGCTTATGATGAGTATTAGCATACGCAGCAGTGAAGTACAGGGATGGTAACTAACCTCCACTATCTGCTAGCCTAGCTTCATGCAAGGTGCATTCTTTAACACAATCAGATCTCATGTCACCAACCATCTGGGTCACTGGTATTATTTAGCCCATTCTAGTGATGACCTTGTCCCAGGTCACCCACCAGGATAAACTGACTGTAAGGATTCAACCTCAGATCTGAGTCATCTTCATATGAATCACTTCTCCTTGGTGTGCTCTTTCATTGTGAGACTCCAAGAAAATAGTCCGTTTTCATTATTCGAAATGTTTCAAAGAGAGCCAGAAACACCCATTTGCTTTTCTCCAGGGTTGTAGAAATAGTCCCTAAGGTGTAAATGGAAAGTTGTGATTCCACCAAGGACTAGCTCAACAGCAGCCTTATGTGCTCAGTGTGTTGTGAACACAGAATTTTTATGTTTTAGGTATTTTTTGCTTTAAAGGACATAGCACAAATCTTTGCTAAGTCAAGTGCTTTTACAAGAGATCTTCAATACTGAAGGGGAAGTGGTGAGGTGTGATGGGTGACTGAAGCTTGCTTCCTCTTCAGAGGTTCCTTCTTAGCGACAAGTGATAGAACTTGGCAGAAAGGCACAAAGTAGTTGTTTTCCTCAAGGAGTTTTCCTTCCTGACAGATCTCTGCCGAGCAGTGGGCCATTCTGTCCTGCTTCCCTTCGGCCCATATCACTGCAGCTTGGTCTTCGTTTTCTGTAACACAGTAGAATTTATTCAGAATAATGGCTCTCATTTCGATAGGGGAATTATATCTCTCACAATGACCGCAGAGCCAGACCAAATTCTTCCTCTCTGTTAAACAAGCAATCATCACTCTTGTGTCTGCTCTTGAAAATGCCTGTTAGCAGCTCCAGATTTATTTGTTCATTCAGTGCCTCCATTACAGAAAATCTAGAGTATTTCTTTTGGTTTTTAATTAATAAATGTAACTATACGGAAGATTTGGGAAGCAGAGAAACTAAAAATTTAGACGTGTTTCACTTAAGAAAAATATGAAACTACTTCGTTTTCTAAAATACACTTTGTACTTTTTATAACACTAACTTTTCTACACTGAAAATATATAGTTATGAGTCTTATTAGTTTCAGAACGACCATCTTCATATTTCCTTGTAATGCTATGTTCAATAACTTGGAGAAAGGGTCTATTCGCTCTCAGAAAAGTTGTAATCTAATTCGGAATTTTTGCCAATGTTTAGTCTCTTCAAATAAAATTTGAATTGATTTTCTAATTTTATGATGTCATTAATAGTGACTGTTATTTGATTCTGAACATCGCTACCAAGCAAACATTATTCCCTTCACTCCCTAATGCACTCTGAGACTCTGTTCAGATAAATTATTCAGGTTCCAACTGTGGTCATTGTTTAAGTAGAACCATATCCCATTGTTTCTGTACACAGCTTCTGTGGTCTTCCCTACCCAGACTCTCAACTTTATGTCAAAGCCAGCTGCTGAATAAATATAGAAATGGTCACCACTGATAATTGTTGGAGTAATACAGAATAAAACCATGCAACTTGCACTTCTTATTCATTAGGACGTTATCATCAGACAAACCTCAGGAGAGCAGAAGATAACAAGTGTTGACGATGCCGTGGAATAGATGGAATTCTTGTGCACTGCTGCTGAAAGAGCAGAATGGTGCAGCTTCTGTGGAAACATCAGCAGTAAAGGCGTAGGACTGCTGTGTGGTCCAGAAATTTCATTGCTGTGTTGTGATGTTCAATCATTATCCTCTTCTTCTTCTCCTTCTTTTCTCTTTTGCCTCCTCTTCCTCCCCTCCCCTCTCTTCCTTCCTTCTTCCTCCCCCTCATGCTTTTTTTTCTTTACACATAGTTTGTAGCACTGTCTAACCTTGAACTCATGGATAGCCTCATGCCTCGGCCTGATATTTAATCTGGATTCTCCACTTAGTTGATTGGAGTGATTCCTCAGGACCTAGTAAAGCACATTTCTGGTATTTCTGAAAAGATGTTTCCAGAGATGGCAGGCATGTGAAACAGCATCTGACAGAGGGAGATGTACCTGCAAGATAACGTAGAGGCAAGAGTGCCTGCCATCATGCCTGACTGCTTAAGTCTGGTCTCCAGAACCTGAGGAAGGAGAGAGCCAATTTCAGCAAGTTGTCTTCTGACTTCCACACAGACACCTTGTCATGTGTGACCTGCCCCCACCAAATGAATGAATAAATGAAAAGATAAACACTTTTTTTTTTTTTGGTTTTTCGAGACAGGGTTTCTCTGTGTAGCTTTGCGCCTTTCCTGGAACTCACTTGGTAGCCCAGGCTGGCCTCGAACTCACAGAGATCCGCCTGGCTCTGCCTCCCGAGTGCTGGGATTAAAGGCGTGCGCCACCAACGCCCAGCTAAATACATATTTTTAAAAAGATTTACAGAGGCCTGTAAATGTCAGATGGCAAAAAGTTGAAGAAAGAAGCTAGCCACTGTGTACAAGATTCCTTTTCCCCGAGTGAGTGCATCGACTACTGTTGGCATCACCTCGGACATCCATCGAACCTCCAAAGCCTCTGAACATGGACTCACATCGATGTCTCTCTAGGGTGCTCCCAGGTCTTTAGCTGCCGTCCTGGACTGCATCATTGATGCATCATCCTCAGAAACCACCATTGTCCTGTACTGAGCAGCCACAATATTTGCTGCCTACTTTGGGGACCATCTGGAACTCTACCTGGTATGACAATTTCATATGTCATCTTTTATACAGAGTGCCCAGGAAGTGGAACTTCCTTCAAGACATTAAACTGTGCCTTTGTAAGTCAGAAGAAAACACTGAATGAGCATGGATTTAAAATTTCAACCATATAGTAACTATAAAGCATGTCAGTTAGAGTTACAAATTATTACTTTTAATGTCTGCATTCTTTGGGTTTTATTCTTAGATGTTCTGAAACAGCCTAGACTTTGCAAGCCTGCCCTAGGTTATTGGGACAAAGGAAATGTTAAGTAGAGTGATTTCATAACAGATGGTTTAGAATTAAGCTAATAACAGAGTCAAGTACATTTTTGGCATCTTATTTAAGTTATAGATGCCTACCTTCCATTCCAGAGGTTTTCTGTATTTATAGATTACTGGAAAACTCTGAAGTCATGGTGATTATGACACAATGCAAGATGGCCAGAGTCATGCTAAGCTGATCCACCATTCCTGGGGCTCTGATGCTTAAGTGATTGGATTATTGTCAAGGGTCAGCATTCCTTCCTCTGAAATAGTTTATTTTGTTTAATTAGTCTCTCCTCAACCTCAAAAAATTACAAATGAAATATAGATACTACCACAAAAGCATTTACATAGTGAGTGTAGTTTGTAGAATAAATGTTTAAATGGGGACTTTAAAATCTGTTCACTGTGTGACAAGATACCTTTATGGAATCTAATAGAATTTGTAATGTTAAGGATTTAAGAGTAAGTTAAGCTGTGTGATGGACAAACTGCTTCCAAGATAAAAATGTACACAGAATGTAAACATTTGACTGTGTTTAAAATGAAAGCACAAAATTAAATATGCAGTTTGTTTACAGTTTATTTTATGAGACTGCTTTAAATGTTTAACTAGGTTTGTCATCAAAAGGATCTTTGAAGGGACACACTGGTGTGTCACACTCACGCCAGAGCATTACAGTCACCGTTTGCTGCCCTGATTTGAGCTCAGATCCACAGTGGTGGGCATGCGGCAGCAGGTGTTGGGTTGTGCGGTGGGGACACATACAATGCGCACACGATGCGCGTCTGCTTCCATTAGCAGGTGCTGCAGATCCACAGCGGACAGTATTACACAACTGAGCATCAGCCTCTGTAGGTCTCTGTTTCTTCTAAACGGTGGGCAACTTTTCCTGGGCTTCACTCTTTTTCGTGTCCTAGATTCAGAAATTCAGTGCAATGCTCTGCTTTCTCTTTTTACTTTAGTCTATGAAAGATTCTCTGCTACTTAGAATCTATAATCTCTGATTCATGGAAGTACCTAATGATGGCTTTTTGAAATTAGAAGTAAAATTAGAGTAACTGTCAATACCATTGTTCAATTACTGATGGTCATCACTGCTGCTCCATGTAAGTACAAACTTGTCAGACAACTTTGAAATACTTTATAAAAAATTCAAACATCAATTTTTAAATAGAGTCTAAAATATTTCCAAAATGTAATTTATTTAATTTGTCAATAAAATTAATTGTTTATTATAATTTATTTAACACAAATTGAACATTCATCACATGTAAAAAAAAAAAAAAGTAAAAATGTAGGCTGGGGAGATAGCTTGCCGGGTGCAAAGCCTTTGTAGTGCAAGCCATGACATCCATGTAAAGCCAGATGTGCTAGTGTGCAGCTGGAACTCCACTGCTCCTACAGCAGCAAGATGGGTGGCAGAGGCAGGGGAACCCCCGGAAGCTCATGGGTCTGACAGCCTAGTGTCACGACCAGTGCGACTCTGTCAACCAAATCCAATAACAAGACTTCGTCAGTATCCTAACAAGTTTGAGCAACCTTCACCGAGCACAAGAGGTCTAAATTTCTTGCCATCAGCTGGATCCCAGCGTACTTCCTGGTGGCAGAAAGTGACTGGCTTTAGCACCACATTTTCTCACACAATTCCTTTTAGGTAGGAAGTTCCTCCGAAAGTTGTCCCTCAGAGACGTGTCCTTTCTTGTCTTGTTTGTCATGCAATTTTTTTTGGCCCCTCAGGGACTGTGGAGCTTCCTGGATGGGTGAAGTTGGCCTTGTCCACGCTGTCAGTGCCATGAACTTGGACAAAAGCTCATTTCCTTTATAATTTCAGTATGTTACAATGGATAAAGTTTCTGGCAAGATATTTAAAAGCTCGCACTGATGACTTGAAAAGCGATTGCAGAGTGGATTCCCAGCACCAGTGAGCATAACTTTGATATGGGATCTAATAAATTGTTAACATTGATAATTTATTAAGAATTGTTTCTAGATTACTCCTCCATCAGCTTTTGTCCAAGCCTTTCTCATTCTTCAGTGCCATTTACTTATGAGTTGTAATGCACTGGAGTGTGTGACAATCATATAGTGAGATCACCTGTACACACACACACACACACACACACACACACACCCGAAAAATGCTGAGTGACTAAGAGAGAAAGATGAATTGAAATTAAGCAAGGGCTTCCCAGTAGATCTTACTGTTTTGGGGACTTAGTGTAGAATGTTGTTTCTTGTTATACAGGGTCTGAATAATTACTCCTATATCTCTGCTTCTGTTCCTAAAGGTTTTCAGGAATAAGACATGATAACACTAAGTTTAAAATATGAAATTGAAGATTAAAATTTTTATGATTCTGGGGATTAGAGAAATGGTTCAGTGGTTAGCAGTGCATCCTACTGTTAACCTCTTGCAGAGGACTTGACTTTGGAAGCTCATATTTGCCTGTAACTCCAGCTCCAGGGCATCTGATGCCTCTGGCCTCTTCAGTCACCTGCAATATACACGTATATTACACCCACCCAGACAGACACACCCAGACAGACACACCCACACACACCTCAAAATTAAAGGTAAATTATTAAGTTAAAGAATCATTATGTTTTATGATTCCACACATCATTTAACATACATCAATCAGAAGTTCAAACCGTCTCTCCGTTCATCTAACTTGCAGGTCATGTTAGGAATCTCAGATGAGCATCGAGTCTGTTGACTAAGCAGGTTGTCTGGTTTTAGTTCTACTCTTGCTCATTCCTTCCTCTGGATAGCTATGCTGTGGCTTCCCCTTCCCTCCTTCTCCTGCAATTCCACATGATTTGCCTTCTATCCTCATTCTCAGCCAACGGCAAGGGCATTTTTCTAAGTTTTTCTAAGAAACTGAGAACAAGCAGGTGAGCTCTAGAGAATCCCTCTATTCACTCGCTCACCTCCAAACATGCATTCTCTTCCTCTTCCTTCTCTCTGTTCCCAGCTAAAGCTATTTCCTCCCTTTTGGGTCCGAGTCCCTCCTGCTTCACTGTAATTCTCATTGACTTCTAAGGAATGGCTTTCCTGCTTGTTTGCAAACTCAGTACCATCTGTTGAAATGTTGCAATAGATGTCATTGTTTGAGCCCCTCTCAACTTGAACTCTCCATGAGTTGCTGGACCATTTCTTTGCCCCATTTGAGCAGAACGATTCTTGAGATAGTGATCTGGACTCTAATAATCCGTTCATCTGCTCCTTCTCTGAAACTCACTCCAGCCTGCCTTTCCTTATAATCACTTTGATCTCCCTTCTTGGCTAGGCCACTGTGCATCCCACGAGCCCTGCAGGCCTGACCCACTCCATTGTACTGCAACTCACCCTGAGAGCAATCAGAGTGCACATCTCTGCCTGAGAGCTCTTTCCAGAACTATGGACTGTGAGCTCAGGTGGAGAGGAAACTTAACTTCAGGGAGTAACACCGCCTTCACCTCCTTTCAGTAGCTTCGACTAAACTCCCAGCTTATAAATACCACCTCTCCTTTGTTCCCCGGATAAAATGTGACACTCAGCTCAGTTCAGATAAGGCAGTGAATTCAGTAAGCAGAAATGATTCTGGTAATACTACAGGAGCTGATGGAGGATCAATTGTGAAAGACTGTACATGGTCAATCCACAAGAACCAAAAGTCTCAGTTCGATTTCTGACAAAACATGAGGATTTTCAAGGATCCTGGCAGTCTGTGACATATGCAGGAACTTGGATTTCATTGATTGTACCTCCCTACATTTATGGATCAGTAAAAAGAAATGCAAAGAGATTTACTGACTTACAAAATGGACTGCAAACCGACAGAGGTAGAAAATCTACGAGTACAAATTCAAAGTTTAGTTTTTCCACTATTGCTGCATAGAATTAAAATATATTTAGGAAAAATATAAAATATAGTGATTAAACTCTGTGTCACCCAATTAGAATGGTTTCTACATTGTATTATACCTTCTTGGTAGAAAGCAAAAATGAAAGGACAGTATGTCCTCATTAGAGGGTATCAGCAATGCATGGCTGCCCATAATACTCAGAAACTAATCAATGTTTCACCACCATGTTAATTTAGTGGAGGCTAGAAGCCAGATGATGAACTCAGTAAGTGCAGAAAAATCTTATGAAATTCAACTTAATAACAATTCTCAAAAAAACAAACAAACAAAAAAACCTAGGGATAGAAAAGCACTTGACTTCATAATGAATATCTTAAAAAATATTTAAGTGGGAAGAAGAGGCTTATGTCTATAATCTTAGCTCAGGAATGCAGGAGGCTGTGGGAGTATACAGTAGGTGACAACTAGTGTTTAACAGGTTGACCCTACCCACCAGACAAGTAACTCTCTGTTGGGGAACCCCACTAGGCTAAGTCCCTGGGGTCACAGGCTGTGGAAACTGGTTGTTTTCTGTCTGTAGCTTTCTCAGGTGCCACCACTCACCTCCCTAGAAGAACAGCTGTGGGGTCCTTCCACAGCCATTTTGGTAGTGTGCTTTATAGTGTGCGCGTGTGCAGAGGGAGCTGAGGAAAGAGAATGAATAACTAGGCAAGAGAGAGAGCAAGAGAGATTTTCAGAAAGAGATTCTGAGATGTATGTATGGTGTAAAGAGATATATGGCTGTGTGTTAAGAGATATAGCTGTGTGGAAATGGAGAGATTTTCAGAGAAAGAGATTTTTTTAAGATGAAGTAAAAGAGAAAGTTACCATCAGAAAACATGTGTGTTTCATCATTTTTCCCTTTAGATAGAAGAAGTCTAGCACTCATATAGGTAAGATTTTTTTCGTAAGCCCTTGCTTCTCTGAGGTCTTCTATTCACAGCCCTGGAGCATTGTTGGGGAGCTGGCCTTCCCTGGACTGCATTACAGGAAGTTGATGTGAGTGGATTTCCATGACTCTGAGGCCCAATTAGGCTATGTCAGCTCTGGGCTAGCCTAGGTTACAGAGTGGCTTGTTATGGTAAAACAAAACAAAATAAAATAAAGCAATAAAATAAAATACCCACATATCTAGTCATGCTTGATGGTGACATATTGAACAGTCTTGCCCCCATTTTAGAAATGAAGAAAATAAATCCAAGTCTGTTAGATAATTCCCAGGTAATATTTGCCAATGCAGCAAGATAGCAAAGCCAGCCAGGACTGACCACGACAAGCGGTGATGGACATGCGGCCTCACAGGCAGCACCACTTCTCACTGGCGGAAGACTAAATAACCCAATCACCTTTGGAAGCAAAATGTCAGTTTCTTTTTAAGTGAGATATAACCACATCATATCCCATCACACATCATTTTCACTTGTAAGTGGGGAACAGAAAAGAAAAATACACATTCCCAAAAACCTATACATAAAATTTTATGGTGCTTATATTTACAGTCTCCCAGATATGGAAACACTCCATGTCAACACAGGAATGGTTAACTCACAGTAATTTAGACTCCCAAGATATATTGAGCCCTAAAAATGCAAAAGAAATCTAGGATAATATAAACCCAAGCGGTGTTTGCCTTCATGGAGAGGCTATTTACCAGCAAATAGTAAATAGGTTACTGGAGATGTTCCATTCATTTGAATGATGGTTTTATGGATAAATACTTTTGGCAGCTACAGATTGAACTGTATATTTAAGAACTGTATGGAATTTCTATGTGAAATATATACACTAATAAAATAAATGTATAAAAGGAAAAGAAAAGAAAGAAGAAAATAAATTGACAAAGTTTGCATATTCTATAGTTTTGAATGCTTTGTGTGTAGATAAGGGCGTAAACGAGAGCGCGGTGTAATGGGAAGGCAAGGGCAATGTTCTGTCACTTAGTGTACGCTCAGAGTATTCACTTAGTGTACGCTCAGAGTATTCACTTAGCCTCCATGCTGCCGATACTGGCGGAAGAGCAGTTTATTCTTTATTTTTTTGAGTAATAAAAGAATATTCAGGAGAAACCGAAAATCTGATGACATAAGAGAAAGACAAGGTGGTGGGAGGCGCTCGCCTGGAACTTAACGATAAAATGAGTGATTATGAGAGGAGATTCACTTGGACGGTCGGTTGCAGGGGTGGATTATGCTATGGAGAAAAGGCAGAGACATTTAGAGTTGCCTGAGACAGACCAGAGCCTTGGGGCATGACTCTCCTGTTCCTTCCCACTCCCTATTTTTCTGCCAATCACCAGACTTTAAGGGCTTGTTTGCTCCCTTCCCTGCTGATCGGGCAGCCCTCCCTTCATAAAAAATAATGTATGATTAAGACTATCAAATAAGCCTCTTAGGACATGAAAGAGTGAAATAAAGCAACTTGGGAGGTCTTCTCCTTTTGGACAACATTTGGCTTATCGGACCATTCTCTTGCTACAGCCCAAGCAGTTAAGGTTTGACCCATGAATTAGTTGGTACTGACCTCTTGACTCTAGTCAGGACTCTCCCTCTTCCTTTGAAAAAGGAGCCTTGAGCTTATTTCGAAAGTGAGAGGCTGCCAATGAGCATGATCTAATGGAGAAATAAAATCAGTTTAATAGTTAAAAAATACAGTCCTGTCATATCTACTTTCAACTTCAGTGCATATTTTATTTTGAGGAGCAGATTTTATGGTTACACTGTATAGTTGCTTCCAAGAGTACCAACATGTTTACACAGGACCTTGGCCATTTCACATTGCTGGTTTTCCATTTACCTACAAAGGTAAAGGTGTTAGAGCTGATCCACATAAGCTTGGGGAAGCCATTTCAGCTCCCAAAATTCCTTGTTCCTTGGAGGTACAGTAAAAGCTGATGAAAATGCTTTACCAATCCAATAGGCTGCTATTCTGAAATATTCAAATACCCTGAAGCTGCAGATTTTCACATAGAAGAATTTAATACCGTGATATCCAGAAGGCAAATTTCTGGAGACAAGGGGTTTTATGGAATGCAATTCAAATTAGGCAATGGAGCCATAATGTCCTAATACGTCAAAGGCAGAGTTTACTAGGGATTGAAATAAGGCCTCTATAAAACATGAAGGACTTTGAAAAATGCTGTCTTTCTAAGAAAGCAAGTCCAGGATACCTAATTACCTCCATTTATGCAGATGGCAATTCCAAAAAAGAAAGAAAAAGAAAAACCAAAATCCAAAAACCAAAAAAAAAAAAAAAATCAACTAAAAGCTTGGCATAGACAGACAGACTGTATGGCAGATGCAGGGTAATATCAAAGGGATTAAATGAATGTTTTGTTCAATGTTGATTGCTGTTCATTGTTGTGCTTCTGAGCTTTAGGTACCAGACCATAATTCTACAGATCTCACAAGTTAGGCATTGTCAACCCAAATTCTGGGAGCATGAGTAAGAGAAATCAGCCCCAAGGGAAGATTTATGCAACCTGGAGGCCTCCTGGGGGGCCCAGCACAATTCTGTGGTGTACACAAGTAACCGTGTATAAACTTTCTTACATTTCCAATGGAGTTCAGAAAGGAATGGGTGTCTCTAGTTTGAGATTAACAGATTGTGGGGAGCCCAGCTGCAGTGGATTACATCTACATCATAGCTCCTTCATCTATGACTCAGAGAACATCACAGAACAGGGGCTGAAAACTCTAAGTGCCCGAATACAAGGAGGTCTGCTGTAAAAGTCTTTTCAAGAAATGCTGCATAAATAAAACCGGAACAATGGCGGCATCCATGGACATGTTAATGCCGAGGAAGGAAACTCTCAAGGACTTCTACTCCTAGACATAGCACCACAGGCAGCTAATGACTTCTGAGAAAGGGAGAATTAGCTTCTCGCAGAGATTTGTTTGTCCATGCAGAGTGGTCAGCCTTGAAACCACATACACACAACCAACAAAAATGGACTCAGCCAGTATCTATCTATAT